>JAOYRR010000489.1:0-278015 GCA_038994665.1 Podotricha telesiphe
GTACCCATTTAATATGTTTGTGATAAAAATATATCTGTATTTAAAATCAATCTGCAATCTTTCTTCCGCAAAGCAGGGTAGCTGTAGAGAAACTTAGTGTCAAAACACTTCGTTCTCCATTTTCCGTCCGAATCTTAACCTTTGCGCGTTAAGAAGTGAGCCTCAATGTCGCGCTTTGTCTTGTTTCCAGAGCTAAAAAATAAAAATACTTTAAATGTATATTGTTTTATATTATATTTTTATATAAAATATAAGGATTTGCGTGCTTAGAATGTATTTTACTGAATTCGATTATTATAGAAAATATCAATGTTTAACTAAAGGGCAATGTTGTTAAAACTTTACGTAGTTATTTTGCTGTGAGAAATTTTAAGCTGAAATTGGATTTCTGTAGAAAAACTGGAATTAAATTTACATACATAACTTCCTTCCAAAGAAATTTCTATACAGAACCTTTTTAATAAAAAACACTATTCGTTTTACTCTAAAATATACTGAATTCTTCATATTATACAGTCTTCTTTAAACATTTTCTTATATTCAAATTACTCTTAGTAACACAGAGCCATATTACCATTATATTATCATCCTTAATAATTAAAAAAATACAGACCCAACTTCGTTACCAGAGACCTTCTGAAGACGTACAAAAAGACCTACACAATTGCGTTCCGGATATTAAGCATTGTTAGAGTATAAAAGGAGTCGTTTTATTTTTTAGGATTCTCTGTATCATATAGGATGTTTTTGTTAGATAATTTTGTAATATTTAAAAATGTTACTCGGTTATTTGATATTCATAGTTTGATGTAAATAAATACGGATACTTTTAGTTTTATTCTATATTTATATTGCGACTAATGGCTTAACTTAATAGTATTTTTTTAACATTTTAAAGTATTATTATTACACAATTGAAAATTATATTTTTAGAAAACGTGTATTAAAAAGAACACAGCGGGGTATGAAACCCGTGACACTTGGAAACCGTCCAAGGGTTTAGACCGCTAAGCCATGCGTCCTACATCATCGTAAAAATCTCTCCACAGAGATACTAACAATAAAAGTAAGTTGTGGTGCGTTCAAATTTGTATACGTTTCCTAACAATATGTTTTTTAATAGTATTTTTTTTCATTATATCTTCAATGGTTGGACAAAAAAGTAAATATCTTGATTTCGGGCGAAGTGGAAAACAGTTTTTTGTCACTAAGTATTATCTCGGACTACACTACTATGTAGGATTTAGACTATACTCTAGTCAGTTAATCTCTAGTCAAAGTATATTGAAATTAAAAAAATATTGCTTTCAAGAAATTATTCTTCAATTTCCAGCATAGCAGGCTAGTCTGAGAGTATCTAGTGTCCTGACACTTTGCTCTCCACTTCTTCTATTGCCCTTGTACAAACAATGTTATACGGAACTACATAAAGCGAACAATGCTCACGTTTGCTTACATTTTATTTTTTCTTTGTACGCCCATGTTAACTCTAAATGAATATATAAATTGCGAATTTGCCCCACAAAAGAGTGTTTAGTTAAGATAGAAATCTTTGTAACATTGTCGTATTTGGATTGTTGGTTTGTCCGATATATGAAATATTTTCTTTTTTTATATTTCACTTGGTATTGTTATTCCTTTATTGTTATTATTGTAATGTTTATGATGTATAGATAAAGGAATTTATTTATTATTTCATATATATTTGGAACAATTTAGCTTATTCTACTCTAATTTTCATATATTTTCATAATTTTCATACTCTAAATTTCATTTTCTTTGAACTTGTTCGGGTCCTATTCTTAGTATATATAACAAATGGAACTGAACACCGTGATTTGTGTGATAAATAAAGTAAAAATTATTGAATAATTGAAATATAAAATTTTCTTTAAATAGAAATGGAACCTACACTCATCGAGTATACAGTAAGTCGTTTACAGCGCTTTATTGGTTTGTTAAGCACTAAACTCCTTCCCGCATAGCAGAATAAAAGAATAGAACCTAGTGTCAAGACAATTTTCCACTTTGCTCCCATATTCGAGACATTGATTGTTGTTCGATGGAAGTGAACACCACGTTTTGTGTTACCAAAAGAGAGAAATAAATATAATTTAAATTTAATTACCTCGAGTGGGAATCGAACCCACAATCTATCTAATACCTAACACCACAATGTCGTCTGTATAGTTTTATTCGCCTAAATGGCAATCGACAAAATCAAAGAAATTTATACATATCAACAGTTTACTTCACGCTTCAGTAAATATCCTTTTCCTTTGTGAACTAACAAACAAATACTGTAATAAGGTAACTTACAAGATTGCTGTCAGATAATATACAACAGCTCAATATCAGTATCGATATTATTGGTTTTGTAAGTGAATCGACGCGTAAAAAACTACGGGTTGCCTTGCAACGTGTATATCACTTTATACAAAAGTGTACGACAAATACACTGTAGAGTGTATTATATTTATTTCATTAGTTTAATTTTTTTTTATATATTAACATGCAAAATGTTTTAAACATATTTATTTTGAAGTGTTATTCGCACACTTAAAAAATTTGGAAAAGATATTTAGAATACTCAAAAAAATTAACATAGCGGGATCCCCGAACCCGCGCCTCTTGGCTCGATGAAGCGCTCTGACAGCTAAATTTTCTTTAAAAAATTTGATACGTTTTCTAAATATGAAACATGTTAGCGTTCATCATTTATTCTCTATATATAATTTTACTATGTAAAATTTCATACTTCTAAGGGTAGGTACATCTGCATACCGGTTAATGCCTTTTCACGCATAAGGGTAGAAGTCAGAGAGTGTCAAGGTACGACGTTCTCCACTTACCATTCTAATGCAAGGTCTCGGACATTGCTTGGAGTGGCGGATCTCCGCGCTTTGTATTGTCACCAGAGCAAAGAAATGGGGGAAACTATTTAAATATAATCAGCGGAATCCTTAGAATGGGAATCAAACCTACAACCTACGAGTATACAATCAGACACACTCACACACTGCGCCACGATGGCGTTCCTTCCGCTGATTTCTTTTAAAAAGTAGTAGATTTTTTTAAAGTATTCAAACCGTTAGAATTAGAACGTTGTATCAAATAAACAGATTTTTATATCCAAACTCAGCATACTGTTTGGTTTTTAAACCAAACAATATGCTGAGTTTCGCTTCACGTTTTTTTTCGCATTTTTCTGCACCAAAATGGTCTTTGCCATTCGGTTTATAATCCTCTCCTTGCGTTCTCTTAGAAAAATAAATATATGCCTAATTTACGAATTTAATCTTAAATTCAACGTTTAAATATTAAAAAATATATTGAGCTCAAAACCATATATATGGATGATAATTTTGTGTAGTACTTATATATATAACAACACACAATTATAAAACTTGAGGTTATCACTTAGCTCACTGGGACAGCGTCTGAGTGTTGGTTGATTGCTTGTGAGTTCGTTTCACATACGGGGGAATTCTTATATTTAAATTATTTTCCTTTCTGCCCTTTGGTAAGACAAATCTCGATGTCGGGCGGAAACTTGAGAGGGAGGGTTCTCTACCACACTAAATTCTCTCTGATAACCTTGCTATGCGGGAAAAAGCGTGAAGCTTCTTTTATATATAAAACTCGAAACACCGGCGACTTCATTAAAAGTTTCATGGTAGTTACGCAAGTCAAACGGAATGTTAATCTCTCCTCAGCTATTTCATGATTATACTTTGAAAAAGTTTTGAAATTACTGTAATGCCTCTGAATAGGGTCTTTAGAAGGAACTTGTCTTATTGCTCGGGTCGGGATACGTCGATAATATTGTTATCAGTTAAAAATTCATTTAAAGAAAATATTAATATGATCACGCAACACACAATCTCAATCTCGGATTCGGGCGGAAAGTGGAGAACGGAGTGTACGGACTCTAGGTTCTCTCTGCCTACTGTATGTGGGAAAAACTTTAAAGCTGATATGTTTTGTCTTACCAAATTGTGATTTTAAGAATTACATATGATTAAAAAAAATAATATGTTCTTCATTTAAATCTGACGAAAATAAAAGAAATCACTGCTTTAGATTTTATTACTAGCAGCCCATTTGCAGTTTCACCCTTTTTGCAATTTACTTAATTTTTTATTTCTATACAAATGGAAAATGATCTCTATATTATGTATAAGAACGGTGAAAAAAGCGAAGAGTTCGTAGAAATACGAACAGGTCGGATTTAAATATGTAAATAAAATTTAATCTTTGTATCACATTACATACAACAGCTGCGCCGCCAGATCTATAGTTCTAACTTGGCTGGACACGCGGCCAAGTCTTGATATTATATTTTATTATTATGTCGTATTCGAACTCATAACAATAGGGCATCTACTCACATGCTAACCACACCACTAACGTATTTAATTTTCGTACGATAATTAATTCAACTTCAGTGCTAATTCTTCTTCGAGTAATAATTATAATATAAATTTAGACATTGATTATTGTTTTAAAATTCCTACGAAAGAAGAAATTTACTTAAACTTTACTAATCAACTAAACATAACTGAAGAGGCGAATATTTAAGAAATATTTTCATTGAATACAGGGTGTATTTTAAAGGATAATTTAAAAAGTTTGTTGGGGCGCAGTTAAAAATTAATATAATTTTATATTTTTAAACATTTTTTGAGTGTTATTCGCACACTAAGGAAAATCTTTACTTAATATGTCTTTTTAAGTATGTTTTTTTCTAAATATATCTTTTTAATATAATTTTATTAATTTATAAAATTTTACGCTTTATCCTTTATAGCAAGGTCTACAAAGTTCTAGTGTTCAGTAGTTCATAAAAAAAGCCAACGATGG
Organism: Podotricha telesiphe; assembly: GCA_038994665.1. Lineage (NCBI taxonomy): Eukaryota > Metazoa > Arthropoda > Insecta > Lepidoptera > Nymphalidae > Podotricha > Podotricha telesiphe. The sequence goes on from JAOYRR010000489.1 coordinate 4,864, forward strand.
CTTCAAAAATGAAATGATTAAATTCAATTCATATATGTTCAATAATTTCATTTCAAAATCAAATAAAAAGTAATAAAATTTTTGGCCAATTGAACGAAACAGTTATTTTATAGCAATTTTATCAATAAGTTAAAATTATTGGGAACTCTTTACTATAAACAGATTGAAATAAAATAAACACTAAATGTTAAGGGATGTTTACCAAAATACAATAGTCAAAGCTGTTTCTGAGATTATTGCATACATAAACAGGTAAACAAAAAAAAAAGCTTTGTTTTGGGTTTACATTAAAATTTTAATATATTTTTAATATATGTAAATATTAATGTAATATTTTTATGATATATTTTCCCAATAATATTTTTTCTCATATATCTTTCATGTACAGACAGCGATGAGTTACATTTTTATTATATGTATAGATTATTATTCGTTTGGGAAGATTAACATTTCGTAATAAGGTTACTTACAATGTTATTTAATTAAATATATAAGAATATTATATAATATTGATTTTGCTTAACTTATTTTTATTTCTTTGTTTTGATATGACTAAACGCAGCGTTGAGCTCCGCTACTCAACACGCAATGTCTCGATTTCGGACGGAAAGTGGAGAATCGAGTGTCTTGAAATTAGGTTTTCCAGGGCTACCCTACCTTGAAATATAATTTTAAAATCCCAGGGCCTCTTAGATAAGGCATGAATTAGTTACAGCGAAAGACCTTAAAATGAATAAAAAAATATGAAATATTGCAGCAACAAAATAGTATGGTAGCAACAAAAATTAGTTTAAATACATGTATAATGTCAAATGTGATAAATGGAAGTAGTATGTGTATGGAAGTCATAAAGTCCACGCAAACGAATCGCTGTCTGTACATAGTATGTTAAAGAAAATATTATTTGGGCATTGATTAATCTAATGGAAACCAAAACAATGCTTTTTAATTTTCTACTTTGTTTGTCTGTTCATTAGTGTACACTAATCTCTGAAAGGGCTTAACCGATTGAAACACAGCTTAGACTATAGTATTTTGGAGAGCTTCCCTTTATTATTCCCTTTATTTAGTGTTTGTTTTTTTCAATCGGGTCATAAGTAAAACAGTTACAACAATTTAAACTATAAAAAAAGTTTATCATTTATGTGATGTGATGTAAGTGAGAACGTGGGACGAAAATAAGACGAAATAGTTTAGTGTAGTTTACGTAGGCGAAGCCGCGAGCAAAAGCTAGTTATAAATAAAGCAATAGCAAGAAATAAATAAGTACTTAAATTCTAAACTTAATTATTTACCCATAAGCAGTAATTATAAATTCGTGTGTTAATATTAAGCCAGATCGTGAGCCTGTTAATACCACATCTCTTTGACATTTACTAAGAGAAAGTGTTAATTAATTAAAATAACGCCTCAGAACACCTTGTAAGTCGTCTATCTTAAGGTGTGTGTTCCAATTTCATTAGGCCTCTATAGATATTTAATAGATTCATATAGATTTTGAAATTCAAATGTTTTAACTGGATTAACCACGGCGCATATCGTAGATATTGAGCATTATATTTTAACTAAAATCCGACGTCTCGAACACTTTACAGTAGTCCATGGTCACAGGTAGAGTATAAAGTGTAAAATAGTTTTATTTGAAAGTGTGTAAAAATTGCGAAAACGAAACAGCTTATCTTGATAAAACTTTTATAATTTGTTTTAAAGTAAAAAAACAAATTAAGATGCTGCATGAACCGTGCACACTAGTAGGTTATTCACATTCCACTCGTTTAAATATAATACTTTCAGTTTTTTTGGTCGGGTTACAATATATTAGTTTTAAGGAGTGAGTTTACTTGTGTATCTTTTACATTTACCTGTGTACCGTTTACATTTACCTGTGCACCTTTTAAATTTACTTGTGTACTTTTACATATACCTGTGTACCTTTTACATTTACCTGTGTAGTTTTACATTTACACCTGTGTACCTTTTACATTTACCTGCGTACCTTTTACATTTACCTGTGTAGTTTTACTTTTACCTGTGTACCTTTTACATTTACCTGTGTACCTTTTACATTTACCTGTGTAGTTTTTTACATTTACCTGTGTACCTTTTACATTTATATGCGTACCTTTTACAATTACCCGTATACCTTTGAGTACAGACTGCTGTTTCTCCACTCAACTCACAATATTTGTAATACATTCGAAATTGGTGCAAATATAAATTAAAAACTTTAAATTTAGTAAACTACTTGTTACTGGATTTCTAGATTAGACTAGATTCTTTCTATGTTTTTATAACCACGCGATAAACAAAATATTTTAAAAACATCAAAAAAATATTAATATATTCACTGGAAAGCCAGTTCTATTCGTCTGCCTTTAACGATATCTGAGTGATTCCACCTTTGAGATGAAAATTGAAGGTGTCGAATAAGCCAAAATGAAACGATGTACAGACAGATTTGACTAGCAACCTTTAAATGGTATATTGTCTCTATAATATAGTATATATGCCTGTGAATGACATGTCTGTATATGGCTATGAATTAATTTGATTAATCAAATATATGTGTGTTAATATATTAATAGACTTAATATATAGAATTGAACGATAATTTAATTAGACTTTTAAAACTTTTAATTAGTTATTTTAATTCTTAAATTGAAACTTTTATAGATTTTTTAATGTGAAACGTTGAGAATTTTGAATCTCGAGTTTGAATCTCAAGCTGTGTATTTTATATACGACAAGATTGTCTCTTTTCATCAGGAGATCTTTGTAGTTAATAAATATGTTTTCCAAGTCTGCTTCGTTTGTTACTTATATTTTATTCATTAAAGGTAAACAGGTTTTATGAAAATAAAAAATAAATGTTCTTTTCAAATATTAACTTAAAATATAAATATTCGTTGTGAAAAAATTATCTACCAACGTATAGCTCGTCCACGTGGAATTCTGAAATGAATGTAGCCTTAATTACTTCTTATTACATCAGCTATCCGTTAGTGAAATTCTCTTCAAAATCTTTTAAGCCGTTCTTAATATATATATGATAAAAAACAAAATGACAACAGATTTAAATCCAGCTACATTTTTAAGGATATTTTAATAACGTATAGTAACTTACTATACTTATTTAAGAAACAAATGAATTAAAAATATTTAATTTTTTTAGGCCATGAAAGCAGTGACAGTGAGTAAACTGTATATGCGATGGTTGTGGGTTCGATTAGCACTCGGGAGAGTGATTATATTTTAATTCTAATTTTTTTCTCTCAATGTCTCGGATTCGGGCGGAGAGTGGCAAACGGAGTGTCTTGACTAGGTTCTCCCTGAATACCATGCTGTGAAGCTGAAAAGAGAAAATTTATGTTTTACTTAAACATTGAACACACAACTTTAAGCAGCTTTGAGAATATTTTACATGTATTGATTTTCGATCAAGCAATAAGCCCTTGCAACATCAGCTTAAGTCGATGCAGCAGAAAAATAGTCGATTAAGTTTGCATATCACTTATGTACTAGCGGCACCGTTAACGTGTAAAATAAATAAATATATATATATAATATAAAAAAAATAGCATTCTCTGGAGAATAATCTATGGGTAGCAGAAATTTGTAAAAATCTCTACAGGTATGCTAACAACAAAAGTAAGTTGTAATAAGCGTATAAGAATTTCGACGCAGCTGGATGTAAAACGCAGAGCTTAGCGGTCAGAGCGCTTGGACGCTTTCCAAGAAGCGCGAATTCGAATACCGCTGCGTTCAAATTTTCATACGTTTTCTAAAAATATGTTTTTCAATGAACGCGTTGCCCTAGTAACGAGTACTTGTATCACATTTTACGGAAGTGTATGGCAAACCCATGGTAGTATGTGTAATATCAATTTTATTAGTTTATTCAATTTCTAATTAATCAATTGATTTTAGAAATAAATTGCTGGAGTTTTTTTTTGTAAAAAGTAGTCAAACTTCATTATCTATTAATATTTGTTCTATCTTAATATTTTTGGTAGTTAGAAGTGCCTTCAATATGCCCTATGATTTTCAAAAAGTATTTTTAAAGGGATCGGGGAAGTTCTCATTCATTGAATTTACGCATTTTACAGGTTTAGAAACAACCAATCCTTACACTAGTATAATTGTTACATCATTTTATGAAGCCTTATGACTAAAAAGTCTACTAAACTCTTGCTAGAACATTACTAAAGCCTTAAATGTTACTAAAAATATATGTAATATGAAATATTACAACAATTTCTATTAAACTTCTATGAATATTCTTTACTCAAATACACTAAACTAAATACCAACTAACTCAACTTACTAAAAAACAAAAATAAAACAAAAGTTTCTACAAAATTGTACTAAATGCGCTCTAGAATATTACAAAAACCTTAAATGTTATTTAAAAAATAACTAATAAATTCATTCTAAAATATTACAACAGTTTCCACATACATACTATGAAAATTGTTTATTAAAAAATATTTTTAAATTTCACATTTTTGCAACTTTACAAAAAAATATTAGCTTACTTCCATACATTTGTATACTCTATTTGTATATGATGAATGTTTAGGTAGCGTGCATTAGAACTTCATAGTATGCCTAATGTTATATTAGGGTTGGTTACAATTTTGTTTCTTTCACAAATACAAATTACTACCTAAGATTTTTTTTTTACAATAATATGTGTTATAAATATTAATCTAAACGTAAAAATAGTAGCTTTTGTCTTATTAGATCATAATGCCCTATCAAAAATGCCCTAGAGGCTCGCGCGTTAGATGTAAACCATGTGTCTAGTTAATGCGGTTGATACGTTGCTTGTACTGTAGTGGGAGTTGTGTAGTACGTGGTGGGTACTGTGGTGGGATAGCATGGTGGTAAAACGAAGATGGTAATACCAAGACAAATAATTTCTTGGAGCATTCCCCATTGTACAGACGGTAGAATGTGGAAATAATTATAAACATTTACAATACGTAGTGTGTGTTTTCGAATACTAAAATATACGCTATTGGTCGGGTTAAAATTGTGTGTAAAAATCAAGAAAACCAAAGATCTAATATATTTTTTGTTATTATTACAAAATCATGTTGGATCAGATTCAATACATCATAATAAATCAATATATAAAAATATCCATTACTCACTATGCGATTGACAGACAATGCACAGGCGAAACTACTGGGCGTAGAAAGCTGATATACGGCATGAAGGTTCTTTGGGAATTGTATAGGAGCACCAGGAGAGTATTTCCGAAAATATCAAAGTTACTGGAAAAAGGAAATTTAAAGTCAAAATTATGAAAAACCTAAATGGAAATAGTATAAAACAGGGTATAATACCTAGGTCTACGCATTCAAAGCAGCGGGTAAACTCGTAAAATTTATTCATTTTACACAGCCATGTCTACTTAAAAACGTGCCAGTAAGAAACTAGTCAACCCTATAAATTTTTCAAGAAAATATTTATTCATTTAGTACAATAATTACAGCTATAGTTCTTTCGCGATCACGTTGACTTTAGGAAATTAAAATCAATTTCACCAAGTATAATGCGTTTTTTAAGTCACTTCATAATATTTATTGCATTTTAATTTGAAATAAATGACTATTTTTATACCAAACGTGGCACATGGCACAGATGTTTAGTTTTGGAGTTACATCTCATACAGCTTTACGTTCCTGGGATTTTTTTCAAGCATCGCAGGGTAGTCTCCACTTAATGCTGGGAATTGAGACATAGCTTGTTATATAGCGGAGCTGAACGCCGGCAGAACTCAACGTAACGCAGAGCGAAAAAAGAAAATAATTGAAATATAATTATTCCCGGAAATGGAAATAGAACCCACAATCAATCATCACATTTACAGTCAGACGCTGTCCCACTGCACCACAATGGCCTTATCGTTGAAAATAATAATATTAATTGTAATTAGAAGAATTGTTGAAATTTAAAACAGTCATTTCTCGATTTTATTGTAAGATAATTGCGGCATTAAGTTTCACAGTTATGCACCCACGCAGTAATGAGCGGAATGACTCGTCACTAGGTTCCTTATACTACCTCTTAAGAAGTAAGATGAAAAAAATAAAAAGGAAAAGATGAAAGAAAAACTTTTATTATAACTTCAGTGGTAATAGAAATATGTGGTATACTCAGCCAGACAATAAAAGTGCACTCCCCGCACAATCTATATGCTCATAAGCGGGTGTGAATCAACTTTATCTCACAATATTTGTGCCGGCTCTTCATTTCGACTGTACGTGTGGCGAATTAAAAATTTTGAGTGCTTTTGTTTTTGTTCGCTGCACGATATGGGTGCGATACGACTTTCAATTAGATTGTTTAATAGGAAATTTGCATTATAAATTTAATATTCTTATCAAATAAGTGATGAGTTTTTTTTTATATTGGAGTATAATGTGACCTATTTCAACAACATTCTTACAATAAGCAATATTTTGTTACATAAATTTTATTTAAAAACAAATATTTTGAATAAACGTATAAATTTCCAAAATTCAAGAACCTAAGTTCTTTACACTCCGTTCCTCACTTTCCGCCCGAAACAGTGCGTGTTGAGAGGTGTAAAAATAAATTAAATAATCATTACCCAGAGTAGAAATCGAACACACAACCACTCCATATACAGTGAGATGTTATCACACTGCGCCACGATGGCCATAATATTATGCTTTAATATAATATTTAAAAATAATGCTCTCATGCCCACAAAACAGGTCCTTTTCAGCTATCTCGTTTACTACAGGAGATGTATAAGTAAAAAATATAAGTAAAAAATTATAAGAACACAGAAAATTAAATGGAAAATCTCTTTCTTCTATTTCTTGTCGGTAAAGAAAATATATTGACTATAACGACATATCGTATAGTATAAACAAACGTATATCCGCGCCGTACACTCGAAACGGGCATTTTATTGCTTTTCAAGAAGAATTTATTCAGTATGTGCGAGTATCTAAGACTGCTTTTAACTGAACACGCCTTTATATGTTTATTTTGAAGTTGACTGACTTGTACGGTCTTAAGATATGTTTATAAATGTATAAGAAATAAAAGGTTTCTTTAAGTAAAGTAAATTTTGCTGTTTTTGAAAATTCTCATTCCTACTCTGGCCTTGTAAGATTTTCAATAAATCTGTAAAATAAACCATTTTTTTTTTGCTATGGCCAACGTGGCGTAGATGGACAGCACCTGTTTCGTGATGGACTCGCGATTGGTTGTGGGTACAATACCCACTCTGAGAAATTACTATAATTTAATTATTTTCATTGCTTCGCTCTGATAAAAAGGCAAAGCGGAAAGTGTAGAACCGATTGTCTTGACAATAGGTTCCCTCCAGATATCCTATTAAGCGGGAAAATTTGACGTTAGCAGAATAAGTACCGGAATAAGCAATTATGAAATCTTTAAACACAACGAACAACCCAATGAGTGGTGGTACTCAACACCGCGCTTTGTCTTCTTACTAGAGCAGAGTATGAAAATAATTTAAATATAATAATTTCCCCAAGAGATTCAAATCCATAAACTTCGCGCTTAGCAAATTCAAATCCATAAAATTTGCGTTTGTGAGATACTATCTCATAGAGCTACAACCCATCACTACACAAGAAATTTACAATAAATATTATATTTAAAGCATCTTTTACTAAACGACTACTTTAAGTGACTCCAAATCGGTTACCAAAAAGAAAACCTAAAAGTCCATTAAGGCTACCAAGAAATGATTCAAAAACAAAAAATCTCACCCCACTTTGTTTTAATGAATAATTTATTAGAACCATTAAGTTTTGCAACTGATACTAAGCGATGCAAAAGGTATGAAGATGATATTTAATATATACGATAATAGTGAGTTCAATCTAAATTTAGGGGAAGGTTTCATTAAATATATTTACACTAGCTATTTGACAAAGTTCGAATCGCTGTGATTGCATAACATAAAGTAGGTATGGTGCCAAATACATTTTTTTAAATCCTTCATTTGCTTGGTATTAGTCAAATATTTGTATACCGGGCTATTAACAGGTACAATGAAACTGTTTGTAACAGAAAAAGATGTGGCCGTTTACGTAGTGTTTAAACGAAAAATGCGATCAAAGCAGTAAGGAAAATCATTCGAAGAGAAATCCTTTCCGAAAGCAAGACATGTTATCTCGGGAGATGAAGATAGCACCTTGACCCATGTCAACTAAAACCAACTACCAGACGACTTAGGACTTGCAGCCTATAAGAGACGTACAAATCATTTTTAACTGATAATTAAAAAAAGAATAGGGTGGTATAATCTAAACAACTACTTAAGTGATACGCTAAGGGAGGTCTCAGATATCATATCAGAGAAAATTTGTTTATGGACAAGAACATTTTTCTTATTGAGGAATATTTTAACAAACAAAATCACAGTTTTTTTATATAATCAGTCAATAGAGTACAACGTGGGCATTATCTGACTTCAGTGATGGTTTGGTGGAGTGTTAGCTTCATAGCTGATGGAGTGACTGATATTTTTGTAAAGAAGATATCGAAACATCAGTACAAGTGTATCCAGATACGATTCTTTAAAATATTATTAAGATTCAAATATGATTAATTACCTTAACAACACCATAATCAATAACCAAGAATGGTCCTTTCAGCAAGCTTCGGCGCCTAGTCGTAAACCTCGATCCACCCAATTATACTTAGAAACGAATGTTTCGGACTTCATTAGCGCTGAAGACTGGCCGGCATCTAGTTCTGATCTTAATCCACTGGTCACTGGTCAGTTTCATTACTGGTCAGTTTTCGAGAACAACGCTTGCTCTAAACGCCCTGATAATTTGGAGTTCCTAAAACAATCCATTCGAGCAATAGCAATGAAGAATTTTCCCATACAAAGAGTGCGTGTGCGTTGATAACTGGCCACAACGTTTATAGGACTGTATTGCTGGCAATGGCGATCACTTCGAATAAGCTTTGTATATTTTTAATGGTTTTATATTAATGTATTAAAGTAACACACTGTATTAGTAATAAATATAACGTACAATAATATATATATATGTAGAGACTACAATATATTATACTATACAAATATGCACACAAAGTAGAAAGAATAAAAGTATAAATAATATATAATCAGAAATATTAGTACAAATTCATCAGTTAAATACATATACAGAGCATATTAAAAATTTAAACAGCTCAGTGTTTGTATTTTCAATTAATGAAGAAAATTCTTACTTGAATTTTTAATGAGGGGAAGACCGTCAGTCCGGGTTGTAAATATGACGCTATACAGCTATACAGAATGCGCTGTTAACACTTATTTTGCTTATTATGAAGCTTTAACCAACTGTTATGTATCAAAATTATTTTGCATAATATTTTCAGTCTTGTATCTCTATTACGAGTGGCGTGTTTGTTGGCTGAAATTTTACGAGAAAATATGATTACGGTTTCTGAAAAGGTTTAGTTTTTTAAATAATTAAGTCAAAATATGAGTATGTTTCATGTTTGGTATGGAAAAATCTGGCTTAGGACTTCCGGTGTTCTTTAAAATTCAGAAAGCACAGTGCAGAGAGTCTTCACATTTTTTCTTAAAAATAAAATACAGCGTCACGTTTTTCCCGTTCAGCAAATCAAAGAGAAAATTGTGTCAAGACCCGAATTTTAGACAGTTTTTGTTAGGTAGTGGAACTCAACGCTGCGTTTCATCTTACTAGAGTAAACAAATTGAAATAATTTTAACATAATTAATTGTTAATTCTTCCAAATGGGTATTTGATGATTGTGGTCGTCGCCTACAAGACGCTATCTTCCTCCATCATTAAGTAAAATTGTTTAGTGAAAAGCTTAAAGTCACGTACTAAAAGCTAGACTTGTCGACTTATATTGAAATTCCTAACCTGTAGAAACTTCAAGACTGCTCTGTCAGAGTTACTATTTAATATATCGGGACAAGAAACATTATTCCTTGTTCTGGCTCCGTTTAAAATACATTCTAAAATTAAATATTTTCTTACTTTTTTTAAAGCTTTTCCAGCAGACAAAGTAATATCAATTTCTATATTATATTCAAATATCATTTGAATATAATATAGGAAATAGGAAATGATTGCGAAGTAATTCCTATTTCTACACTTTCAAATAAAATTGAAAATAACAACGTATAAAAGTTTCAACCCGCGCCTTTTGAAAACCATACGTATATATCCAGCAACGTGAAAAATAAGTTGTAACAAGCATATAAGAATTTCAACTAAGTTCTCCTTTTCATATAGTATATATGAAAAGCATATATATATATATATATATATATATGGGTCTAATCAAAATCGATCTTATTCATAATTTATTACATTCTGAAACTAATATCTTAATATATTAGTAGGTTATATAATTATATATATAGCTTTGATATTAGGCTTATATTCGTGTACTGTGTTCCTTATTTTTTTTTTAGAGAATCAAGAGTAATGACATTCCGTTCTCCATTCTCCGCTTGAATCCCAGGCATTTCGTGTTATGTGACGAAGACCGTCACTAGCGGACAAATTAAAATTATAATTAAAACTATTTACCTGTCATACTGAACCAAAACCTCACGGTGCTCCTCGGGATCTGCCCCAATCTTCGGTGAACTTCGACAATATTATCCTGACGTAGGTGTAAAGTACACGCGGTCGCAGGTTTTATTCTCAGTTGGGGTAATACTATACCTATTAAAAGTGGAGGCCGAAATAAATTATTTCGATTCTTTTTGTTTTTTTTTTCTCATAATCCAAAACAATTTCATACGTACGTGAGTATAATAAACAAGTAAATATGCTTACCGCGCCTGTATCTCGATTGCATCTCATCCTTGTCTTCTTACTCGTGATTCTGTAATGGGACAATGTGTACGCTTTTACAATATTATCCCAGACAACTCCAAAGAATGTTCCATATAAAAAGTTGTGAAAAGACGCTTGTGTGTTAAAGGTTATTGCCTAATTAATGATTTTATAAATTATAGCACATCTTGGGAATGACATGCTCGATCCAGTCCAGTCAATTTCAAAGTTATCATTGCCACTAATAAATCTGTAAATATTTTTGGATAAATAAAAAAGCCCCTCTGAGTTTCTTGCGCCAGATATTCTCAGGTCTGAGGCATTAACTTTACTGAACCAGTGGTAAATTATTTGACGTTCAAAAACTTAAACAATCAACTTCTTATTTTAAATAAGAACTTAAATGTTTCATTTGAACAAAATTATCCGCCTTGTATATGTATAAAACAGATTTTTACTAGCTTACTTACTTTGCTTCACACATAATAAAGCTTTACATTACCTTTTGAATTTAACTAAAATATTATATTTTCATTTCATATTCATGCATATAATTAATTCCAAAATATACATAGCGTATAGAAACATCAGAATAATATCAAGGCAAAAGCACCGTTCAAAAGTTGTTGTTACGAAGGATCGTGATCTGTGTAGTCGTCGACGAGTTTAAAGTGAAATTCTCTGTACAAAAGTTTTGAATGTAGTTTTTGAAATACGCTTTCATACAATTCAATTGATATATTTTTGTAATATTAATATATACATACTAGGGCAGGCAGAAAGAAGCTAGTGTTTTGACATGTCGCTCTCCGCTTCCCACTTGAATTCAAGACATTATGTGTGAAGTGGCAAAACTCAGCGCGGCATTTCGTTTAATGAGAGATATGAAAATAAATAAAATACAATCATTTTGAGGAGTGGGGATTGAATCCACGACCATCACGTTGGCCGTATACTGTCTCACTGCGCCTCGATGGCCATATACATATACTTATTTATATATGTATTAAATAAAATGCAAAATTCAAAGATTTAAGGAAAAGTACTATGAAATATATTTTACGTATCAAAAATGTAATAGAACCAAACTTGGAAATAATGATCCAGTAATATGTATATCAAACTCATATAATGCGTGTTTAAAAAAAGAGCCAACAATAGATATTGGTTACGATAGACTCTCCGTGTTCATGAAAAATTTTACCTTATTTTTGTATAATTTGTCATATACATTAATTAGAGAGTAATATTTAACACACTGTTATAATTTGCGAATGTTGTGTTTTCCTATAATAAGTTCTACATAGTTACTTAGTACAGTAAGAAAATGTGTATATGTAAAGAAATATGTATAACCGTTGGAGATCCGCATAAATAAATAGGATTCGAACCGTGCATCTTGGTAACCGTCCAAGCGCTTTAGAAAACTAAGCTATACGTTCTTGTTGAGTTACGTCGAAATTGTAATAGGCTTATTTCAACTTATTTTTATTGTTAACGAGATTTATTTTTGATACGTTAGTAGTGTTTGAATAATACATTAAAATAATATTTGATTTATTTTGTTGTTCTTGTGTGTTTGTGTGAGTCTTTTTGTTTTATATCTGTCCATAAGTTTGTCTGTTTTGTTTTTAGGAAAAAATAAGCGGAGAATGAGATACATTTAGCATATATTGTTTATTTTGCAGACGATAATTTAGTAGGTTGAGGCCATCGTAGCTTAGTGGGACAGCATCTGAGTGTAAACGTGATTGGTCGTGGGTTCGATTTATAGTCGGAGGATAATATATTTATATTAATTTAATTTTTCTGCTCTGGTAGTTAAGAAAAGTCATGCCGTTGATTTCCGCCACTCAACACAGTGTATCGATTTCGGGCGGGAAGTGAATAACGGAGTGTCTTGACAGTAAATGCTCTATGAGTATTTATGCGTATGCTGTTTCTGATTTTTGGCAGCGTTTTTCTATTACAATGAAATTCGCGGCAAAAAATGCAAAAGAAACATATCCTATATTCATCTCAAGATCCTCAAGTATTTCGATATAAAATTTCCGATATTCTATATTATATATATATATATATAGATGTATATATATATATATATGCTTTATCAAATAATAATGCTTCTAAGAAAATAACATACTTCTACGTACTTAAGTTGTGCCTTTGTTCTCATAAATGTGATCGTATCTGCGAATGGCAAAGAAAATGGCTATCGATCGCCGATCATCCTCAACAGACCTTCTATCAGTGATTGTGAAAACAATACCATAATAGTCATATTCAAATGAAAGAAAATACATTAACTTTGTTGTTTATTTATTTTTATATAGAATTTTTATATAGAAATTTATTTTTATATTTGAAAATTCTTATGAAATTAGAATTTTCAAATGAAATATGTCTATTAGAGTTAGAAAATATAAAAATGCAAGGAAAGGAATTTTTACAATTGTACAAATATTATCATTGAAATTATTTCAAAAATGAGCAAAGCCAGGGTCATTCTGAATCGCCCTACAAGCGTATGTAAATGAAAATTAACTTACATATGAGAATAAAAAACGCGCCTACCACTCAAAAGGCAGATTTCAATAACGTTTTTCCTAATATCCTTTCCACTCAGGAAATAAAAGGTTTTCAAACGTAAGATGTCAAGTAATAAATACCTTATTCTCAAATAACACGGTTTGCTATACATTCGCTCTCCAAAGTGCTTTAAGCGTCGAAAGATGCAAAAGCAATAAATTTTATCACATCGCCTATATTTTAATGGTGAGGAAATTAAACGGGCTGACGTTATGTATATAAACGACCAAGTTATATGAATTTTGGAGTGTTTATTTAGTGTGAGATCCTGTTAAAGTTAAATGAATAATATATATATTTTTCTAAGTGAAATAACGAGATTGTAGTTTATTACTATTTTTTTTTTATTATAACGCAAAAAACTTCTTCTCGAAAGGTTGATTCTCTTTTGTATTTTGGGAGTGAAAAGAAAATATTTTAAATATCTACTAACATCGTGTCAAACACGTCCGAACTATCAAATCAAATCAAAATATTTTTTGTTCAAATATTATTATTAACATCAGAATAGTATAAGACATATTCAGAAAACGAATAAAAATTTGAACGCAGCGGGATTTGAACCCGCGCCTCTTGAACGGTTTTCAAGAGGTCTTTTTCAATTTCCTAAGAGTGCGAATAACACTTTCAAATATGTTAAAAAAAAATCTGAATAGTTTTCCTGGAGCGAATAATATACTTTCCTCAATAATATATTTCTAATCCTAATTTTAAAATGTTCAAGTGGCAAGTCTGATATTGGTTGTGGAATTTTATTATACACACATACTATGTGACATTAATGATTTATTCACACTTTGAAGGCGAAAATAAGAACTAATCAGCTTATTTTTACTTCTATAGTATGGTGGGTTCATCATAAAATATTACTGCTACAGTATTACTATAACTAGTGGATACAGAATAAGATGGAAGCAGTTAAGCAATACAACAATATTAGGCATCTATATGCCATTTTATATATTTTATTTTATTAGAATTTCTACATTTTTATAACAATATATTAGACATAAATATATTTTTCTCAACTTTATGCTTTTGGCTGCATATAAATGTAAGTCAAAGAGAACCTAATGTCATGACCATCCGTTCTTCATTTTCCGCCCGAATTCCAGACATTGAGTCTTGAGTGGCCTCAACTCCGCGCTTTAGGTACCAGAACGGAACATTAAAAATATTTTATTTATAGGAATTTAATTGTTTCATAGCCGCTGCAAATACGAAACAGCCATAGTCCACGAGGGCGAAGCCGCGACCATGTCGCTAGTTTAATTATAAAACACTGAATTCTCAACTTGTCATTCACTAACGATACTAGGCACTGTGCAGAAAATGTACCGAATTATTAAATGAAGCTTCACGCGGCATGTTTAACGCACCTAAGAGCACCTATTGTCAAGACACTCCGTTTTCCACTTTCCCCCCAAAATCGAGGCATTGTGCTTTGAGTGGCGGATTTCAATAGCACGATTTTTCTTAAGTACCAGAGGGGAAAATGAAATTATTATAAATATATTATCCTATGAATAAGAATCGAACCTACGACTAATCACGTTTACAGTCAGATGCTGTCCCATCGCGACATGATATCTCAAAAGAAAATAGAAATATATAATTCTCATACAAATCATCATACATGTCCCTGACATACACTTTTGTATAAAGTCACACACACTTCTAGTACATATCTTATAATAAAATATGTTTTAAAATTTGTTTAGGTTAGGTTAGCGATGGACGTCCATTGCTAAGAAGAATTTTCTAATATAATATTTTAATATTTATCTGGGTAGGTAGAGAAAGTCGGGTAGTGGAGGCGCTCGGGTAGTAGAGGCGAGGGTTAATGTGCATTTTAAAGGAGATTAAGCCTGTCTAGGGTCATGAGTCCCAAGCACTGCTCCTCGTTCTGCAACACTATGGACGCTAGCGAATCCTTAAAATGTTACAAACTTCATTTTGTCTTCACGAGTTTCTTTACGATTAATATTTGAAGTTACAATAATTACTATCACTTTCATGTACCTTTAGATTACATATATATTTAATTCAACATGTAATCTATTTATCAGTTTGACTTCGTTTGACGGTATACTAGTGATTGCGGGTTCGATTCCCAGTTGGGGAAATCATTACATTTAAATAATTTTTAATCTCTGGTGACAAGACAAAGCGCGGTGTTGAGTTCCGAAATTCAACTCACAATGATTTTACTTTGGGTGTTGTTGTGGTACGTTGTAATTATTTAGATAATTATTTCATATAATGGACATATTGAGGTATTGAATTTGATTACATTCCATTCTGTATTATATATATTATAATTGAGTTTCAATATAGCGGACTATATCGTACCTTGCGGGTAATATAACAATGAATTGAGATGACATACAAGCTTCGTTCGTAATCAAAATATTTTGTATGGAGGAAGTATATATGTATATTACATACTTCTAGTTTTATATGCACGAATGCCATAAATATACACAGACTAAATTATATTTATTCTGGAAAAAATTAAAATTGTTTTTTTTTGCCTTTTTTTTAATAGATATATTATTAACATACTACGGTTATATGGTTCTTGCCTTAATTTAAATATTCCCTTCTTATAAATTTATAAGAATATAACAATTTTTACTTAGCAATTTCAGTATTTAAGGTGCATTGAGAGCTAAGTGTATCTATGCATACACCTTACCTAAATGAACTCTTAAGTTCAGTTGTATATTTTATATTCTTAATATTCCTGCCATCATGAGCCGTTGAGACCATTGTGGCGCAGTGGGATAGCATCTGACTGTAAACGCAACAGTTATGGGTTCATTACCAAATCAAGGGTTTATTATATTTAAATGAATCTTAATTCTCTGCTCTGGCAAGACCAAGTGTGGTGTGAAGTTACGCTGATCAATATGCGATATGTCGAATTTGGATGAAAAAAGGAAGACTGTTATAATACTAGATAAAATATGAAAACGTCTGGACATCTATATTAAGTCAAAATTTCTATACAACTTTTAAAGTCTTAATGTCTGCCAGCCATTACTGAATAACTGACAGATAGAAAATTTTAAAAGTACCTAACTCACTGGAGTTAGTTAAATGTTTTTTATATGTGTGTATCATATTATATTGATTGGTTTAATTATGTATTAATATCAAGAGCTTTTTTAAGCGTACTACTTTATATAGAGTAAAATATATGTATAGTTTAATTGGCTAGAGCGATTGAATGGTTATCAAGGGTTGAGGGTTCAATTACTACCCGCGCGGCTTCACCTGCGTAAACTACACGACTAAACTATTTCGTTTTTTCGCCCGCCCCCGTTCTTATTTAAATTACAAACTTTGCTTAAATTTATAATTTAAATTGTCGTAACTTTGTTATTTATGAACCGATTGAAATTAAATAAACTTTAAATATTATGGGAAGTTTACCAAAATACATTAGGTGACACTACATTGAAATCGGTTAAGCCGTTTCTGAAATTAGCGTGCACAAACGCACAGACATATAGAAAAAAAAAACATTGTTTTGGGTTCTATTTAATTGATAAATGCCACTAATAATATATTATTTTCATATATCTTCCATATACAGAAAGCGATGAGTTACATTTTTATTATATGAATAATAGATCAATTGACGCATAAAACAACACATTGCCTTAAGAATTTGTATGCCACTTTTTACAAAAGTGTATGGCAAGACTAAGTAGTGTGTAATATATATTTTCTTAATTTATTATTTGTGTAATTAAAAAAATCAATTGTCTCTAATCCCAATTTTATTATTTAATAAAATTTTGCGCATTCTCAAGTAAAATTTAAGCATCCTCGCAATTGAGCATTTATTATTAAAAGTACTTTCATTTTGTTCGGAGATTTGGCTTGTGAGAGAAATTTAATTGTAATTAAGAAATAATTAACCTAAAAGCCATAGATTTCTTTTATTATAAATTTATAGGTCATCCTGGCACAGTGGGACAGAGTCTAAATGTAAACGATGATTGTGGATGCGACTCCCACTTGATTCCTTATTTGATAAAAAAAATAATAATAAATATATACGCGTGAATTTGATAAGAATAAAATTTATATATATATATATACCACTTCCGCCTCAGTATAAGGCTGACTACTGAGCAGCCACCGTGGTCGCTAGTCGCATATGTTGGGCCTCCCCTAAATAATCAGGGGTCTCACCTGGCTGGGCTGACTGCTCAGGTGGCATCCGCTCACAGACCAAACCCTGAAACCATCGCCCCTCCCCCCGTATGGGGTTGTGAGAGTGACAACATGAACAGTATAAGACACTGCTCGTTGAGTAGCGGCTATATTTTTGTACCTAATTTAAATATTATTATACCCTCAAATCGCAATCGAACCCACAACTATCGCCTTAACAGTCAAACGCTAAGGATGGTTTCATATAGAAGCTGCCCCAATGAGCGAAAGGTAGAGACTAGTGAATACAATAGACACTGCTTTATAAAAAGAAAAGGCCAAAATGTTTTAAAATATAAAAAAGCCAATTGAATAACCAAACCATTATAGTTACAGTTATCATCTGGTACCATAAAATTTTTGCGTTCAATTTCAAAAAAATATTACAATGTCGTTTTTCATTGCTTAAAAATTCATGAAAAACCTTTTACAATACGAACTCATTCAATTCGGACATGCTATTATTTACAACAATGTTTGCAGTTTTTTACTGCATAGCATGACAGAGAGGATCCGGACCAAGATACGCCGTTTCCGATTTGCCGAAACGTTTTGTGTTGCTAGAGCACGACATGTGGTTTATATATATGTTTCCCCTAATAGGGAATTGAACCGGCAATCAGTCACGTTTACTATCAAATGCTGTTCCACCAAATCACTATGGTTTCAATATTATTTTTCAATACTAAGCAATATCTCTGTCAAATGTCAATCAATTTGAATAAGGTATTCTATATTAGCTTATAATTTTCATTTTATAGATAAAATCTATGTATGTATACTGCATTTATTGGAAGATGTTCTTTTTTTTATTTTTATATTGAACTTAGAATTCTATTGTTTATTTTTCTTTATTTCTTCTCAATATATTTAGATAGATAGAGAAATTGCCGAACTGGGGTTCATAGTCAACATTCTTGCAGAATGAGCTGACTGTATCTTGCATAAGATGTGGTAGGTTTGAGATTTCAAAGTTTTCAGGAATGGGTCCCAGGTAGTAGAAAGTTTCCAACCGTCTTCTCTATTGAAATTAGGGTGTTTTTGTATTATATTATTAAGTTGACATAATTTTTGTAGATGTAGAATGTACGTAGAATATTATTATTTACTTAAACTCAACCAATAACGTTTGACTTGCAATTAAATTTAAATAAACGTATTTGACTAAAGTTTGTATAATATACATATAATCTTTTTCCACTCCGGTGACAGGACAAAGCAAGTTCCACCACTAAACACGCAATGTCGATTTCGGGTGGAAAGTAGAGAACGGAGTGTCTTGACACTAGGTTCTTTATTTTTTTATCCAAATTAAAAAATAGAAAATTTCTTACCCTAGTCATTCTGGCGAAAATATCAGATTTGTCAGTTCATCAGATCCGGATACGTTTAGAAATGATCAAGATCGTTTTGCAATCCGATTTGATTTTGGAATTGATTGACCGCTCGATTTATTGATTGATAAAACATTGATTGATTTTTTTACATTGATTCATTGAGGGTTATATAAACTTATACAATTGTGTTTAAACTCTAGCTTAAATAACAAATATATACCGTAATATTTTAATTAATCGATTTTTATAGACAAGCTTGAAAATGTTATCAGCTTCAAGAGTTACGCATAGCAGGGTAAATAGACTTAGTCTAAGTTCTATTTATTAATTAAATCATCCCTCCGAGTAGAAATCGACCCCAAAACCAAAGATCATGCACTGCTCTAGAGTATATTACATATATTCCTAAGTGAAGATGTAGCAAGTTTAAATGCAGTTGACTTGGCAGCTCAACGACAAATAACTAGTGCAGAGCAACAGTGTGTGAAACTAACTGCTCCCTAACTTTCGAGACGCAGTGGGACAGCTACTGAATTTAAAGTTGATGGTTGTGAGTTCGATCTCCACGCAGTAGATTATATTGAAAACTAGCGACACGCTCGCGGCTTCGCCTGCGTAAACTACATGACTAAACATTTTATATAAATCAATTGAACAATATTAACTTGAGTATTATTAGAATTTGTTCAATGTGAGTTTGGTGAAATCAAAATATCTTCATTATACAGTAATAATCAAAACGCCAAAAGGTTAAGGAAAGGTATTAAACTCATCCTTTGTTCATTAGGTGACTAAATAACTGACAGACAGATAATTATTTTGCGTAGAACACTGAATTGCGCGTTCCTTGCAAAGTCCTTCATTGCAAAGTGTGTGGAAATTAAAAAAGGATTTCCAGAAATTCGTTTGAGAATGAGAAAAATGCGTTATACAATTAAACCACTGCAATCATACAATGGTTCAATTGTAAAATTTCTATCTAGAAATAAGAATAATATGACAAACGTCATAAAAAGCAAGTTAACGAAATTGCGGGCAATTTCTATTCAAACGAGTTACGTTTCAGTATAAATAAAATAAAAGAGTTTTTGACATAATATTCAACAATAGATGCTTACATTTACGCTTATTGTTTGAGAATGAAAACAAGTTTGCGAAACATTTAAAAAGCCTAGTTTATTTGAACACAACTAAAACTTACTAAACGTAGAAATGTAGCGACATTGTTTCAAACATAAGTAACCATTTTTGGGCAAATTTACCTACTGCTACTAAGTTTATTTTATAAATGTTGATATCTCGTGTATTTTTTATGCATTTACCGTGTGACATCATGCACCACCATAAGTAAGAGAAATTTTAGTGTTAAAACACTTTATTCTCCGTTACTATTTCAAATAAGGCTTTCAATTATTTCTGTAATAGAAAATTTTGTATTTAATCACTTTGTTTCCACTTACTGCAGATAAACATTCCATGAATGTGTTTATCAAAAGGTTCCAAAGTTTCTGGCTATGCCGTGGTTTACAACAAAATTAAAAAAAATAACAAACTAAAAAGAAAGACGACGTTTTTTTAATGAAGAACTATTATACGAGAGTAATTTGTACGTCTGACAGTAAACGCAATGGTTGTGGGTTAATATTTAAATAGACTTCCATAGAGTTCGTCTATTCAACACGTATTGGGTTGAATTCGGGTAAAAATTTAAGAACGGTGTGTCAAGATACTTGGTCTTTTCTTTGCGGACCATGCTATGTATAAAAACCTGAAAAAATATGATTATAAAATTAAATCGTTGTCCTTCAGCTAAGTTATTGATGCAAATGACGAATTTCCTTACTGATTTAGTACATTAGTATGTAAAATTATGGATACAGCGTATGGCGGGATCACACGCTGCTCGCGTGATATAAATTCATTTGATACTAGCATTATTTCCTTATGACATTATGGATGAACTTTTTCTTCTATTTCAATGGCGAGGACGGTTTTTAACCCATTTATAAATTCGTAGTAATACGGTTTTCCATTATACGTCATTTGGCTATAGTATTTACATTTTGTTTCTCAACTTCTCACAGCAGAGAGAGAGAGTCTAATGTCAAGACACTCCGTTCTCCGCTTTCCAGATATTGTTTCCACTATACCAGTGTGAAAATTATAACTTGAAAAATTATGCATTTTCATAATAATTTTTAAACACTTTGCAAAGTCTTAGGTTACGCTCGATGGTCATAAAAAAGTAAATTAGCGAATTAGGGTATATCATTTTATTAAGTGAGTATTATGGAGATATGGAGAAGAGTAATTGATACAAAACAAGAACATATAACAGAGAAAGTACCCACAGACTGTATACTTAGCTACAAAGCTGATAATATGGTACATTTATATTATTAACAAAACAATGCATTCCGGTGAAATAAATTATTTTAAATTAAACAAAGATAACCTTTGACAGATTTTATTTGGTTAACTGTCTGTCCAAGATATTTTTTGTATAATAACTAAATCCAAAAGGTAAACTACGATTTCAAATCTCAAACTACACCGAATTTAAAAATAGTACTAACTATAGAAATAAAATTGAATGATTGTTGTTTATAATTACGGCAGTCAAAAAGCATTTTCAACATTAAGATGAATACAGATGGTAAATTGAATAAAATAAATTATAAATATTACACGAACGAATAAAATAATTTGTCACAATTGATGTGTAATAACCTAATATTTGCATACACAGTATGAATATATTTGTAAAAGCTTGGAGGAAAATTATATTTAATGACGGTTTGTATATAGGGTGCTCGGATTGGGTATACATTGATCATTGTTCTATACTCTAGACGACTGCCCGATGATGATGATGCTCTTGGAAATGTCAATTAGCATTTTACTGGCACAGTTACATAGATAATGTGTTTTTGTACAATTTCATGTCTCATGTCTCGCATAATGAGCCTGTATTTACAATAATTTGTCAAATAACTTATTTGTGTCTTTACTAAAAAAGTTTTTCGTTTTTGATTTAGATTTTTTAAGGAATCAAAAGTCAATGCTTCAATTAATGTTTTAGTTATATTTTTTATTACGCATCTTTCGTATTTTACTTAGCACAGTGACAAGGTATTAAAAAGTAACGTAGTTTTTATCAAGTGGTCCACAAATAAAATTAATATCTATATGCCTATAAAGAATATACAAATTATAACTGACTGAATTGTATGCCATAACATAATGTTAAGCATATCTAAATACAAACTATAATTACTTATAAAACGTTTTTTGAAAATTATTGCTTATACAATAAAGATCATCATGTATAGCCATCAAAATAATTTTGACATGAAATGTTAAATCCATAAAGAGCAGTTACGATACATTAAAGAATTTTATTTTTCATAATATGTTATTCTGAAATACATTTTTTACAATATTTATTATTTCTTTATATTTTTTCTGTATAATGTTATTTTGGACATCATTTTAAGGTATCTGAGATGTGGTTGATTGTGACTAATATGGGTCGCAACACACACATAGCCTCCAAAAATAGGCATGGAAATATATATAAAAACAGTTTTGATCTGTCTGGTTAGCAAATGTAACGTTGGGTACATCACCCGGCGCCCAACATTAAGTAAATCATTAAAAAATATCGAAATTATATAGTACTTGCTTTTTTTTTCTTATTCTACAAAATACTAGAGACTTGTGAATATGCTAAAGAATGTAAGTATATACTAATGAAGTAAAGAAAAGTTAAAGTTTTTATTACCTGTTAATAAGACACTGTGCAGTCAAGATGCCATGGGAGTTTTAGATACTTAATAAATTCATTCAAAGATTGAAATATGAAATAAAACTGCTGCCACATAATTTGACATAGATACCGTTGTACACTACATTTTTCTTGGAATGATTTAATACAGTGTTGATGCAATATTTTCGAATTTAAATATTGTCTTACAATTCTTCATCTAATTTTAAATAGTTGAAACTATACTGGTTATATTATACTTCCCTAGAGTGCCAACTATCTAAGCCCAGGGCAGCTCTCATCCATCCACTGCCAGCCACCTTCTTTAAATTGGCGTCCTACTAGATTGACTGCTGCAAGCATGGTGACTAAAGCAAGTCACACGAGTGACAAATATTAAATTTTGCTATATGACAATATAATCAAAATGAACATTAGTAAGCTACGATAAACCTTCATACTCTATACTTAGTTATCATTACTCAGCATGCATTAATTCTGAATAGTGAAAAAATTTAAGGTTACAGTGACTTTTCACGAACTCCTCTCTATACGCTCTGTAAAATGTATAAAATCTCTCTAAAATCACATTATATTAACGAACAAACATCCAGAATAACAC
This sequence comes from Podotricha telesiphe, assembly GCA_038994665.1. Taxonomy (NCBI): domain Eukaryota; kingdom Metazoa; phylum Arthropoda; class Insecta; order Lepidoptera; family Nymphalidae; genus Podotricha; species Podotricha telesiphe. The sequence goes on from JAOYRR010000489.1 coordinate 28,255, forward strand.
CGTTTACTTATCGAATATTCGATAATTCGACCAAACTAGCTCGTTACATCGAATGACGGTTGCCAAATGGTGCAAGCCTATAATAACTGAATACTGAATGAACACAATTTGTATTCAGAATGTATTTATTTTACTCCTTATCGATATTTCTTTAAATAAATGTTTATAAACGCGATTGGTTGTGGATACGATTTACTCATTGGAATTTATTTATTTAAAATACTTTCATTGCTCTGCTCTCACTTGACTAACCGCGCTAACTTGAATCGCGGTGTTGAGTACACCACTTTCGATTTCGAGAGAGACTGAAGAATGGAGTATCTTGCTATGCAGGAAAAGGCGTGAAGCTGTGCATAATAAACATATTTCAAAATTCTGAAGTTTTCATATCTGTCAAAATCAATAGAGTAAAGAAATTATAATAGATAGATCTCCAATTTTTTTGCTATTTATAAAATATTGCTTTTTTGTTTTTATAATGTATATCTAATGTGTAAACGCAGTGTTGAGTTCCACCGTTCACGACCGATAATAATTTAAATACACAAGATTAAGGCAAGTTTAAATATAAACAAATAAATATTTGAGGTTAAGCAGAAATTAACGTGATATGGAATGTTTTATTGATTGCAACGAGTTGAATGCAGTGGTTGTGGGTTTGATTTTACACTATCGGGGTAATTATATTTTAAACATTTAAGTTTTCAGCGTTGAGTTCTGCCACTTAATAGCAATGTCCCGCAAATTAGACAGCGGAGTGTCTAGACACTGAGCTAGAAATCTTGCCACATACACGCGAAATGAATGTATAAAAAAACATTGAATCTTCAGTAAAAAAACCTCAAATATTGTATATATCTTAGATATAATAATAGGTATTCGATTTGCAGTCACAGGAATAATTATATTTAAATTATTTCCATTTCCACGTTATGTTAAGGCTTAGTGCTATTTAAAATACAATGTCTAGAGTTCAAGCTGAAAAAGGACAACGGGATATCTAGACGCTGAGTTAGAAATCTATTTACCTTATTATGCGAAATGGCTGAATCATCAGTTAGAAATTTCAAATATTGTTGATATCCTAGATTTTGGCATATATTTAGGGCATGAATTAAATACAGATAAGCGGAATACAATCGCTTCGTCTGCCATATCAATCAAAGTCATCATTAATATGTCGTCTAGGTTCCAAGACGACGTTACGTTACGTTACGACGCTCTTATGTCTATAAAAATAGAGTTCAATTTCATACAATAGTTTTGCTATTGTTAGTTCATATTATAGCCATGTAATGAAATTTTGTATAGAGATATAAGTGTCCATTAGATCTGTTTATTACAAAGGTAGCGTTTATAAAGAGTTTCTTAATCTATCTTTTTGAGGAGCTTACCGCTTTTTGTCGCATAGCGGATAGAGTATTATGTAAAAATTTTTAAAGTGTTAATCACACACTTAGGGGACACACGCTGTGTTCAAATTGTTATATATTTTTTAGATAGAATAGTTAAAAAGAGTGAACCTAGTATCAAAATAGAAATGTAGACATTGCGTCTTGAGTGGCAGAACTCAACACTGTGCTTTGTCTTATGTATTTTTGTTTATATGAATGCTTGGATAATGTGATAAGTATTGCCTTTTTTATACCCAAAAATATCTCACTCATAGAACGATAGGCGAAAAGAGCTCAATGTATACTTCAAATTAAAAACATATGTAGATAATAGACTTTGCAAATGTAATTTGAGATCTAAATTAAGTATTTACAGGTAAATACTTGAAAATAGTTCATTATTTGGCTCGAACTTGGCTTGGCACGCTGCCCCGATCTAATAATATTTCTCAATTTATTTGATTTTATATGTCTTCTTAAACTATAATAGTCATAATCTTTGTTTCAAAGTGTTACTAAAATATAACAGCAAGAATAGTTTATAGAATTAGGTTAATGAAAGCCTAAACGGTCGTACGCATTAACTCGAGGACACAAACGTTGCTGAGTCAAATCATAATAGTTCAACTAAGCTAGAATGTTTCCCATATAATTTGGTAATCTGACCATAACTTTTTATCTCCAGTTTAGTTCTTGACTTATGGCGTTTGAGGTGTATCAGTGCAACACAAATCATTTCGCCAAATAAAATATTTTATTTAAAATAATATTCATATACTCATAATAGCAAGGACAAGAAAAACATTTTTGGAAATTTTACCGTCTAAAAATATATACATATTAAATTTTTTGCGTAGCGGGACTCAAACCTGAACCGTTCAACCGTTCAAGTGCTCTAGTAACAAAGCCGTACTTTCGAACGTGCACTTCGTTAATGTCACGTTAAATATAACATGGCTTAGTGGTCAGAGTGCTTGAATGGTCTTAACAGGCGCGGGTTCAAATCCCGCAGCGTTCAAAATTTTATACGTTTTCTTAGTGTATGTTTTTAGATTTTGTTAACAAAGAACTTAAGCTTACGGGTTTTTTTTATAATAGTTATTTTTTTATAACTATTATGAAACCCTAAGTTCAGCCCAATAAGTTCTAAATGCGTGACGATAATATAATACCTAGGATATTGAAATATAAATTATTCATCAACGCCAAATGCTCATTAATTTACGTGTAATATTTTCACTCACATTTAGATGTTACATTAATTAACACATTTTCTTAATAATTACTTAATTAGACACCCAACGAATGTTATAAGAAAATTAATAATATATGTATTTGGTGAAGACATTCCTTTGACTGATTTCATATTTTGGAAAATATTGTAACAATCACTTTGTACGTGGTCGTCAGTTCGATTCCTATGTAATATAATAGAATTTATTGTAATATTCTTGTATTTCTATAGAGACAATCGTGGCGTTGTATGACAGCACCTGATTGTGTACGCTACGGTTGTGGGTTCAATTTTCATTCGGGGAAATGATTATATTTAAATTATTTTCATCTGCTCTAGTGACAAGATATAGCGCGGCATTGAGTTCCGCCACTCAACACGAAATATTTAGGATTTGGGCGGAAAATGGAAAGTGGAGTGTTATGACACTATGTTCTCTCTGCCTACTTTGCTTTGCGGGAATAAGAGTCAAATTTTGAGAAAATTAATGTCAAAGCATGTTATATGAGATAAACTGTTCAATATTTTTATAAAAGAAAAGGAAATTAATTTATGTTATTATATTGATAGTAATATTAAAATCTATACGGGTAAATTCTTTTGGTTACTCAATAGGCGACTGACAGACAAGTCACAGTCGCAATTATTGCGCGTGAAGGGAGGAAGGTTTAATTTGACATCCTTAGATAAGTACTAAGGGAGAAATTCTCGAAATTCTTACAGGAACGAGAAGGAGACGGGATTTTATCTTCTTTTTATTGCGCAAAAAACAAAAACAAATCAGAAATAGAATGGTGAGGGTCGTAAAGTCCAGGCAAATAAAGATGCATGCCTCATTTCGTTTATATAAAATAATAATGTAATTTTTTTTAGAGGCAATCGTGGCGCAGTAGGTCTGGAAACACGATTAGTTGTTGGTTCAATTCCCACTCGGGGGAATTATTACAACTAAAACATTTTCATTTCTGCGTCCTAGTACTTTATATACCTGGTACTGGTCTCGATTTTGGGCAGAAAACGGAGAACGGAGTGTCTTGACACTAGGTTTTTCTGACCAGCAATAGCAGGACATAGTAGGGTTGCTATGCGGCGGAATTATTTTTTTTTAACATTGTGTTTTCGTTATAGCCTATATACCTTTAGAATATTTATTCATTGTATCAATAAAAATATCTAAAATCTGTATAGTAACTAAATAAATGTGTTATAACTAAACATACTTAATTATTTTACCCTACCATATTTTGTACTACACATAATTCAAACCTAACAAATATCTAACAGGATATTAAAAAAAACCTCTAAATACCAAATGACAAGCTTCGAAAGGGTAATAATATACTGCTACAATATTAAGCTCTGTTTTCCTTTAACTTTTCTTACAAAATTCTAATATTTTATAAGATTATTATAAGATTTATGTACCAAATGAAAACTCAACCACCCACAACCACTAGCCAAACGCAGTTAAATACAACTAAATTGTATAAATATTACCTAATCAGAGATTATAAAGCTGTTCATTATGACAGGCAGTCGTCAAAGTGTATGGAGATTAGCGTTTAATCGACGATTGATTGATATCTTAAATACTGTCAACTTGGTCTTAAATGTTAATTAGAAATATCTGGGTATTTACAGCTATGGTTTACTAAATAATTTAATTAAACTGGGAACTCCTAATTCAGCCGCTTAAAGGTTAATGAATAATTTTAGTATAAATAATATGAGTCTATGTATAAAAATCGTATGTCCATCTCAAATATAATTATTACAGCTCCACGCTTTTTACAATGAAGCTGAGATGCCTTTTCTGAAAGAAAAAAAACCTTGTCAAGACACTCCTTTCTCCGTTTTTCGAAATTTGAGGTATGTCTTGAGTAGCGGAACTGAAATCATCAAAATATCTAACCAGGTTAAAAAAATTATGACGACGCTCAGTAGGAAGGCAACTTACCAGGTGGACCGACGATCTGAAGGTCACCTGATGCCTCTGGATGCGGGATCGCAGCACCGATTGTCGTGGAGATCCTTACGGGAGGCCTTATGTCCAGTGGACGTCGATAGAATGAATCGACGAAATATAATCATTCCCGCGAGTGAGAATTGAATCCTCCTAATTGTTGCTCAAAATAGTTAACGTCAATGTTTACAGTTTTCCACTCACGTGACATGCACGTACGTGTATCCACATACGGTAACGATAACGGCGTCGTGTAAAATGCCAGAGTATTGTACTGGATTTATTTTGCTTTGGACAATGTTTGTAAGAATTTTATTTGAGATCGTTATTTTTTGGTATAGTTTTATGGAAATTCTAAGCCTTTCATGTGTTTGAGGCTTTTTGTATGTTTTGCAGGATAGATAGAGAAAACCTAGTGTCGTTTCAAGCTAGTTATTTATTTTTTTGAACAAATTTAAATATATACGAAATACAACACAAGCATATGGTGGGCACTCAATAAGTTCATGAGATATCTTTTTCTTTAAGGTTCTAACAAGTAAGCAGACAGTAGAATTACATAATTTAGTAACAATTTTTTTATTCCAAAAGCCAAAAATATTACAATGTTGACTGTAAAAACTGACTCGTCGACTGAATCGCTATGGATCGATTGTATAAAGACAATAATAGCCATTATAATTTGAATAAAATTACTTAACAAGTACAGGTTGTAGTAGAAATAATGAGTAAGATTTCCAGAAAATATCGATCAATTACATGTTTTTTCATCGTAAAGCTTTGACTTCGCGTGTAACAAAACGGTCACGTGTACACGTTTGTCGTAACTAGTTGCGTGTGTGTTCCCATTACTTTACTTTCATTGATATTACTGGTTAAGTTTCATACAATAATTAAGATTATTATGTGTAAAATAAACGCTTTTTTTAATTAGTCATAAGTTTCCGCGTTTTATTTTTCTAAAATGTACGTAAAACTGATATTTCAATGACGCAGCGAGACCGCTAAGAAATGCGTTAATCGCATGGCTTGAACGGTTTTCAAAAGGCGTGGGTTTAAATCTCGCTGCGTTCAAATTTTTATACATTTCCTAAATATATGTTTTTCTGTTTCCTAAGTGTGTGAATAACACTTGAACAAAAAAAGCATAGAGCATTTACATTAGACAAAAAACTAATAATCCAGTTGGAGGAGAATTAACGTAACTTATCCACTATATCAAACTGGCAAAACCTAGGAGAATCGATGTCACCAATAAATCCTTCAATTTAAACGCGACTAGGGAAATAGTTTGCTAACTATTGAAAACTTTATGCTAACTTAAATATTTAGTGGTCCCTTGCAAGATGACGTAGTTGAAGTGTAATTTGCCACATCCTTAAAGTCCATAGAAAACTTTGTAGCTAATGCTTTCGAGTTTAGCCATCCTTACATACCTTATATATTGAAAAGAGATAAAACATGTGTTCTTGAAGATACTATCATATAAACCCGACCCTGAAGCAAATTTGCTGAAATAGAATGCTCTCAAGACCCACTGATCTAGTTGAAAGTCTGAAATGGTCCTTTTAACTAAGTTGTTTCAAGTGAGAATGCCAAGGAATTGTCTGTCTTAAGGAGTTAGGCAACTCAATTTCAATAGGTTTGTTGACTGATGAAGCGCGATATTCGGAATTTGGTATCTATTATAAGGGACTTACCGTTTTCCAGTCCATTTCATTCTGAGCCAAGTAGTAAGATAACATTACGGAGAGTCTTTGTGGGTATTATTCATATAGATTTTTTGGTTTGTTCTTTTTGTGTTAATGTTTCTGTGATATTTGGTTACTAAGTAGTCCTAGACTTTTCATCAGATTTATGCTTTGCAAGAGCTAATAGAGTCAAAATTAATAAATATTTTTGGAAAACGTATAAAAAATTGAATTCAGCAGGATTAAAACCCGCGGCTCTTGGAAACCGTTCAAGCGCTCTGTCGGCTATGCTACGCGTTTCTACATCCGGCTACATCGAAATTCTTCCACGATTATTTTAACTTATTATTTGTTTATCTGAAAATTGCGTTATTAGATTTCTGTTCTCTATTTGATGTATTAAATTTTACTGATTTTTAAATTAATTTTATTAAGAAAAAAAAACAATACGTTCTTTTCTTGGCAATCAAAATAACAACCAACCCGTTCACAGTAAAACACTATTCCACTGTACATATGTGTTTTGTCTCCACTTTCCACCCGAAACCGAGATATTGGCGGAACTTAACGACGCGCTTTGTCTTATCTACTTGCTCACCAAAGCAAAATTAAAATAATATAAATATAATTATTCCTCCTCGAAACCACAACCCACAGTGCCACGATGCCAATTTTGTAAACATTATGACTGAATTCTATAAGTCAATTCTTAATTATGCAAAATATTCAATAAAATAAAAAATGTTTGTCGTTTCCATTTCCCTGTACTGAGCGTTCGTCCATAAAATAAATTAATCAATTTAACGAGCCACGCGTCAATTTTCTAAAATCTGGAAAAGGCTCAACTCATAAATAATATTCCTCCAGTTGCACAGAAGCGTAACGATGCCCAGTATAGTACAAATTGTAAGAGATTAAAAATAATGATTTGTATAAGAATTTAGTAATTTTTTTTCCTTTACGCTGTATGATAGACTGGAAAGGGTCTACTTGGTCTGAAAGAATAGATATATAGTCCCTGCATACGTCTTTCACCCTCCGAGGGGTCCTCATTCATTTTTAGTGACCGTCCTCCAGTATCATCGATACTGTGTTCTCAAAGGTCAACCGAGGTCTCCCCCAACCTCTCTACCGCTCAGCTTTGCGTCATATATCTTTCATTAATAATAACACAGAAAAATATATTAAGAATAAACACGAGCTGTAACCCGCAACTTCATATGGGCCAACGTATATCTCGCCGATTCACGTGGTAGAGACCAACTGAGCTCCTTCGTAGTCGCCATTCGAAAACAAAAATAACATATCAATAGCAAATTACTCATGACTTATACCACCACTTTATAACATAAATATCTGTAGCAATAAACAAAATGGTAATTGCTTATCTGTCCACGAGCTTATGGCGCATTTTATAGTTCGGGGAAGTCCCTCAATTCATTCAACAATCCGTTGAACAAAGGTATCATAAAAGATTTCATTTTAGTTTAAAGGTAATGTTGGTTTGTAAAATTTTACTTGCTTAGTTTTTATGAGTTTACTTAGTTATACTTCACGATGTTCCTGTATAAAAAGGTATTCAGAGAGAACCTACTGTCAAGACATTCCGTTCTGCATTATCGGACTAAAAGCCGCGCTTTAGACTGAACTGTCTTTCAAAATGTGGTTTTCATGTAAAAACCCAAAACCCATACCCATAGGACCCATAGTCCAATACAACAAAATTAAAACCTTACAACCCAGTTACACCTTTCTAGGAGAGGGTCTCAAGAGGGTGGAAATATATCACGATTTTAATAGAATTAATCAGCATGAAGAAAATTTCAACATGGTACCTCTTGTTCCCAATTTTGCAGTTATATGCCTTTATATTCACAAGACAACGTTGCACAGTATTATTTCAGCTACTGTTTTGTCGTTTCCTAACGCATATGTTATTTTTGTATGAGATTATATATAAATAAAATGTTTCACTAAATTATTATTTCGGAGCACAGTAGGTTAATTCGTGTCAAGGCACTTTGTGAAATGGTGAAACTCAACTTTCCGCTTTGTCTAACCTGAGCGGAGAAATGAAAATAGTTTGAACATAATGGTTGCCTCGAGAGGGGATGGAACCCAAATTCACCACACTGGGAATCACGTTATATGGAAGTCTTCATTTTTGAAGCTAATAAGTTCATTGAGTAATTCTGTGCTAAAACATATTTTAAACGATACGTCACCAAATTTTAGGTTAGAAAATTGATTTTGAGGTTATTTACAATACATTAAATAAATAAGTACTTTAGAGCTTGTGATTTTTTTTCGAGAGTTGTATGCAGCTCTATGTAGCCTATTAGAGAGAGAGCTCTGCGAGCATTTTGGTGGTTCACGGCAAGTCGAACCATGAATAAATTTGGTATACAAATAGGTCCTAAACTAATATACCTAATGTTTTAAATTAGGTACCTTTATTAAAAACTCTTTTTAAACATCAGCTATATGCTACACGAGCAAAGCCGCGGGTAACAGCTAGTGTACTCATTTAACCACAAATCTCGCAATTATGAATCACAAAAATATAATACAATAAACGTGCTACAATTAATTATTCGAAATAAATGCTCAGATTGCGGTTTTTATTTGATATGCCATTGTCACATAATTTTGGTGAATAATAAACAAAGTTTTCAATTTTGCATGTCCATATTTGTTTATATTAAATTAAATCGTGATTTATATAAACGCTGAGTGTTAGTTGCTGACAAGCATGAAAAATATTCTGATGCGATATTAAGGCTTGTAACCCTTTTGTCGAGTAATTAAGCGTTTTCTATGTTTAATTCATTGTCAATGACTATTTTACGCACAGAGAAAATATTACTTAAGACAGTCCGTGGAGTGAACTAACGCCGTGTTTTGTTTTACTAGAGCGGAATCTTGTGAGTAATTTAAAATTATTTTCAGTGGGAATCGTACCTACAACCTTTAAGCATACTAGTCTTTTGTCTCCTACACCACGATAGCCTTCTAATCCAACTTTGGTGACATAGAAAGTTCCCTTTTTGTTATTTTTAAAGTGTTATTCACACACTTTGGGTAATGAAAAATATTTTAAAAAACATGTACAAAATTTAACGCAGCCGGACCCAAACCTCTGTACAGAGATGCTAACAATAAAAATAAGTTGTAATAAGCGTATAAAGATTTCGACGTAGCTGGATATAGAACTCATGGTTTAGCGGTCAAAGCACTTGCACGTTGTCCAAGAGGCGTGGGTTCGCATGCTGCTGCGTTAAATTTTTTATACGTTTTCAAAAAATATTGTTACTTAAACACAAATTATGATTATTTAGTATGAGACGACGCTATTTAGTGTATTTTTATATTTTTAAAGTGTTACTTAAATATCTATGAATATCAGTACGCAAGAAATGGAGTACTAAGTCATTCACTTATTAATTTTCTGCACTTCGTGCTCCTAATTTTAATAAATATATCAAAATTTAAGGCCTTACTTAACTTGAACCTGAGTATATTTATTGGATATTCTGAGTATATATAATATTTGTTTTTTTTTTATTTACAGCTTCTGGCTTTTCCCCATATATCAGGGTAGTCAGAGAGCACCTAGTGTTAAGACTCCACTTGACGCTCAAAATCGAGACAATGAGGGTTGAGTGGAGGAAATCAATGCTGCACTTTGTCTAAGGTACCAGAGCGGAGAAATGAAAATATTTTAAATAGAATAATTCCCTTGAATAGGAATCGAACCCACAATCTATTGCATTTACAGTCAGCCGTCCCACTGCGCTGCAATGGCCTCTTAAGTTGTGGCATTAAAATATTAAATTCCATTTCATTTTATAAAATAATGTTAAACACAGCAATGGTTCACATGCTCTATAAAACAAATTTCCTGATGTAGACGTTTTAGCGCTCAACGCATTGTGACATATTTTCTCCCCCAATGAGCATTCACGGTCTTTGAACGTTACATAGCAACACAATCTTTACTATTTTAGCACTTCATAAAGTGTTATTTACACAGTTTTTAAACATTTTCTAAAAATGGTGTTCTATTTCCTAAGTGTATGAATAACACTTAAGAATGTTATTTTTTTTTAATAAATAGCATTCTCTCTTGCCAAGCGATTGTTTGAAGAGTAATCTTTGGTTAGCAGAAATTTGTAAAAATCACTAAACAGGGATGCTGACAACAAAACTACGTTCTAATAAGCGTAGAAGAATTTCAACGTAGGCGGATGTAGAACGGATGGCTTAGCAGTCAAAGCGCTTGAACGGCTTCCAAGAGGCGCGGGTACGAATCCTGCCGCATTCAATAAAATTTTATACGTTTCTTAAAAATATCTTTACGGACTTTCAAAAATATAAACAATAACATTATATGTCATTGATTGTTTTGAATACAGGTGGAAAGTGGAGAACGGAGTGTCTTGACACTAAGTTTCCGTTGCCTACGCGGCATGCGGAAAAGAGTACGTGGCTGAATAAAAAGTATTTAACCTGATATTTAACAAACCAATCCGCTTAATAAAAATATGGTTAGAACTACAAACTGCATATGCCTTCTCGTATCTTTAGTTAAAGCCATAAATTTGTGATTTCCATTGCACGAAGCGAATACCAAGAAATAGCAATTACTCTGTTCCAGCTCTGATGTCTTCATAATTTAGATTCAAAGCTCGTGGTGCTTGTATGCCGTGGAACTTAATTTATACGAGCGTTTCAGGGATATCACCATTTTGCAATATTATCCTTTTAAAGGCTTTGATAATTTGCATATACTCTATGCTATAGCTATGTGATAAATGTAAATCTGATTTTCTAATACAATATTTTTAAAAACATGGCGCAGTGGAACGGCGTCTATTTGTAAACGCGTCTGATTGTGGATTGGAACTCAACTTGGGGGAACGAGGCACAAATCACTACTCAAAACGAAATGTTCTGATTTTTGGCTGAAAAAGTTGAATCGTACAATGGCTTTTCCAAATTAAACTGCCTTTTTTTGGAAGAAAAAAACTTTAATACATGATCGGATCCTGATAATTTTGTCCCAGACAATCCTTCAGTTACCCCAATTATATTTTATATTTGCATTTGCAGTTTTACGATCAAACCCTAATAAATTAGGGGGTGTTATAGCTTCAGTAATATTTATCTTAATCCTAATTAATTAAAGGATATATAATATATATAATACCGTTTATATTAAATAAAAAAAATCAATAAATTAAATTTTAACCTTTTAATTTAAATTCATTATAATTCAATTTTCTAAAATTTATTAACTTGGTTATGAGTTCGAGTTTAAACATTTTTTTTTATTTCTTAAAATATTTATTTAAAAAAGAACATAAAGTTACTTGCTTACTTACTATACTTACAAAAAAAACCATATTATTATTAAAAAATTACCTGAGCCAAGTAAAAAGTTTTTACGCTTGAGAATCGTTTTCTAGGGCTATTAAAGCTAACTTTAATCGATATGGCAACTACGCTAGTTTGTTCTCTCGTTATAAGTTCTCTACATAGTTGTATAAGTAATTACTTTATTATACGGCATTTACCTTACAAAGGATAATGGGTAGAAATAAACGTTTAAATATACCTTTTAAGGATTAAATTTGATCTTTAAATATAGTATTAATAAATAAAAAGGACAGTTTTCTACCAGTTTTTATGAAAATTATTTTCACACTAATATTTTTTTATTGTGTTCTACATACACTATAGATATGAGAAATATAATAAGATCCTTGGTTTTCGCGATTTTTGACTACCATATACACACATTGAATACTTTATTTATTAGTATTAGAAAATCTACCAGTGACCAACGACTACTGTAAAGTGTTCGAAACGTCAGGTTTTCTTAAGTGTAGTGTCGAATACTAATAATAAAGGCGATTAATTCAGTTAATAATAGTTTTATTTCAAAATATAAAAAATAGGCATTCTGGTGAATGCAGCGGAATTGAACGTATGGCTTAGCGCTTCAAAACTCGGTGCGATCAAATTTTAATAAGTTTTCTGAAAATGACTTTTAAGCATAGTTATAGTTTACATAAAGAAAAAGCGCAAAACCTTCAATTTTTAATATCTTTAAATGTACAAGAAAGAAATTTTACACACACTTCTATGTGTATTTTATGTGTATGACAAATATACTTATGTACAAATTGACATATTATATACATACCTAAGACAACGTGTGTTTCATGCATCAACCACTTGTCGGAAAAGAGCTGAGAAATCAGAATAATTTACATATAATCGTTACCCCAAGCTAGGATCGAACTCCACATCTAATCACGATTACAGACAAACGCTGTCTCACTGCGCCACGATCAATGCATTATAGGTAGGCTATAATATCAAATTGTGGATATAAAATATTACACATTGTTAGAGCATAAAATTTTCAGTATTTGAACGAGACACTCAAATAATCTAGGAATCTTGAAAAAGAATTGATAATCCACAAATGCTTGAATCGGTTTCAAGAGAAGCGCTTACAAATCGCTAGCTTCTTATCCGATACATGTTTTATAATGCGAAAATGAAATTTTATTTTTAAAATTAAATTTATTATTAAAATTATTTTAAAATTAAACTTATATTTTTATATATAGAATATATTTATTTTATATTTATTTTAAACCATTGTAAATATGAATAAATAAATTATTGACCAATGTAGTCATTAAATTTTAATAATTACTGTCGGGGGAATGATTTTATTCCAATTATTTTTATTTCTCCGCTCTGAAGACACCACTCAGCATCAAATGTCTCTGATTCGGGCGGAAAGTGGAGAACTGAGGTCGTGACACTAGTCACCTAGTGCTAACAGTGCTATGTGAGAAAAAGCTTGAAGCTGTAAAAAAATTTATAATTGTGAAATTCCAATAACTAGTAGCGTTATATTTTAATAATTAAAATTTAATAATAAATTCCAATAATTGGCGCGTAAACTCTTTTTGCCTTCGCAATGTGTATGTCACTCTATACAGAAGTGTATGGCAAACACATAGTATGCCGCGAGTTTTACACATTTCTTGATGAAACTATTTTTAAGCGGATAAAGAAATCTAAAATGTATATTTTCTACCAAACCAAGAATCTTCAACCTGAGACTTCGACGTTTTGAGAACCACGTCTTCCGGTTCAATTAATCTGAAAATTTGTCCACGTGTCCGAAACCGGTGACTACAATATTATCATGGCATAAATTAAATGAATTAAAATAATATTTTTCAGTTTTAAATTAATACTATTCATATTTATACATGTAATAAAAATGTTACTGATCGTTTTCTGTACATGTATGATATACGGAAAAAATATATTAAGGAGCATTTATCAATATAAAATAACCCAAAACATAGATTTTCTATTTTCATTTCTGTTTGTCTGTTTATCTGTTTGCCTGTATGTTTGCACGCCAAACTCAGAAACCGCTAAACTGACAGAGCACTTGCACGGTTTTGAAGAGGCATGGGTTCAAACCCCGCTGTGTTCATATTTTTATACGTTTTCTAAATATATTGTTTTCAATTTCCTAAGTGTGTGAATGACACTTTAAAAAAAAGGTAAAAAATTATTTAACTCATGTTTGGAAAAGTCAATATCAGTAACACCTTTAGTACAAGGGAGCGATGTAGCTTAGTTATTTGGGTGTATTATTAGCTTAATTAGCTTATATGGTAAAATATTTATATTATATCATAAATAAAAAAAAAATAGAAAAAAATAAGTTTTTGACTTGATTAAAATCAGAATTTGAAGCCCTCACCCACAGTTACAAATTATATTAAAAAACAATTTGTGGTAATATTTTCTTGAGATTAAGTGTTTATTTAACGCTAGCTAGGGTCACTAGTTATTAAATATAAACATTCGCCCTAGTGATAATAGCACCCACAATCACCACCATACGTCAATAATTTCTCAATTACGTAATACTTTTAAATATTTTAATTTAAAGAAATAAAGACGGAAACATTTAGTTAGTTACAATTGGAATGCAGGGGGAATTACACGCGGTCTGTATGCAAGCAGAGCCGCAATTTGCAAGCGCATTGGATCACTATTCTCTGAATACAATTTACATATCCTGTATTAGTTTAAGCTAAGATGTAAGATATATAATATTATTTCGTTTTCCAGGAAAATTTATATTACTCTATACATATATATATATATAGATAACCTAGCGGCAAAACATTCCTGACAACGTGCGGGAATAAGCGTGAAGTGAAGTATTAATCAACAATAGAAGATAACTTAAATCTTAAGTCAGATCTGTGTCGCTGATCCAGGATGGCTTCATCATTTCCAAGAAATGAAACAAATGAAACCCATCCTTCTATACATTGAGATATTGCAGGAAGAGAAGCTCAGAGTAGTGCCGGGCACTTGTGGCCCAAGTGTAGGCTTAAGGGGGCTTAAAATGCGTGTGAACGTTCGTCGTCAGTCTCAGCTCCTCTCTGTACCTAACGCTAAAATATATAATATGTGTAAAAAACACATAAACACGAACTTAAAAAAAAAAAAAGGAAAATACTTCTATTTCTTATTCTTCTTATTTCTTCTTACTTCTTATTCTAGGCAAGTAATACAACTTAATCCGAAAAATCTGCGAAAAAGAACACCTGGTGGAAAATTCGTCGGAATAGAAGGCACTGGATTACGATACTATGCTAGATGCTTGAATCATCACGTACTCGTAGCTGTGAGTTGATCTCTGATTCATGGTGTGTGGTATAAGCGATAAACTACTACTGGATACAAGTAATCAAAAATAATCAGCTGTATGTATCACCTGAATCCGAGACATTGCGTGTTGAGTGGCGGAACTCAACGCTGCGCTTAGTCTTGCTCACCAGAGCGTAGAAATTAAATTAATTTTAATATGATTATTTACGAGACTTTCAATCATTTTCAAATATGAGAATCGAACCCCTAACCATTGCGTATAGGCAGACGTTGTCACACCGCGCTACTACCGTCTCATATTATAAAAAAATACTATGTTAGTAAAAATGGAGAAAATCAGATTCTTTTCTTTATATAAGAACTTTATCGTTAAAACAGCCATGTAGCATTTATCAACTTCTAAATGAATTTTATATAAAATTTATAATAAGATTTGCATTAAAGTTATATTGAAACATCATACAAAAACTTAAACGGCATAAAATTAATTTCCGACTTTCTGTTCTTAGATTGCACATTCTGTATTTGTCTTTTAAGAATTTAATCTATTTTTTAAGTTCGTGAACAACAGGTTAAAGTTGAATTATATAACATAAAGATATTTAAAACAAAAACGCTTAGCGTCTACAATTTACAACCCATCCAGATCAGCTTAGCCTGGCACGTGGAACCCGACTTAAATTTACATATTGCACAACACTCACCGCTCCATACCATGTATTTGCCGCTGACCTAGCCTGATACGTTTACGGTTTCTCGAACTGATTTATATATTGTTTAGAAAAAGCAGCAGTGCAGTTCAAATTGCGATGGTATTATTATATGAAATACAGCTTCGAATTTCGTGGCAATAAATCTTAAGAATAGACGTATTAATAGTCTTCTTAATTTGACTTCTTCTTCTTGAAAAATTAACTAACTAAAATAATATAATGATCGCCTTCTTAAGTAAAATATATAAATAACTAGCTTCGCTTCTGCGCTTATCTTGTGTAAACTACACGACGAAAATATTTAGATTTTTCGTCCTCCCATGTTCTCACTTAAAGTACAAACTTTACGTAAATTTATAATTTAAATGGTTGTAACTTTTTTATTTATGAACTGATTGTAATAAAATAAATGTTAATTGAAGTTTACCAAAATACAATAGTCAAAAGTGCATTTAAATCAATTCACCCATTTTTATGATTAGCGTGCACAAACGCACAGACAATTAGAGTAACAAATCAATGTTTTAGGTTCTATTACGCTGATAAATACACCTATAATATTTTTTCTCATATATCTTCTATGTACAGACAGCAATCAGCTATCATTTTTTCTATATAGATTTTTCTACGACTGTTCTTTTCCAAGTAACAAAGTAATACAAGATATCAATAAGACTATTACTGTACACATATACGAGTATATGCAAAATATACTTTTTACTCCCACAGCTTTTTTTTGTGGCACGACGAACTAGCGATCTAATATCAATATCATTCAAAAATCCTCTATCACACCCACTTCTTTATTACTTTCTTGTTTTCATCCACTTTTGATCTAGAACTTAAAGTTATTTTTCCCAATAAATATTAGAAACCTAGCACCAAATGCGTTTATGTTCGTAGTCTTTCCGTAACAAATATCTCTATTACAATTTACAACGGTCAGTGGTGTGTGCAAATTAAGGCTCGGTCACCGATTCATGTCAGTATCAATTAGGTTCACTGTCATTGCGCTATTTCAAGAGTGTTAATTTAGATACAAATCTCTACAAAAAGTTGAACAAAAATAGTTATGTTTTTTAATTACCCTGATGGTTTTGTGGTTAGCTTTTTCTGTCTACTAAGTTCGGAGGTGAAATCTCAGCTTTAGTGTTAAGATAATTTAGTGTTAAGTTTCTACGTTATCAGTTTTCTTGTTTTTTATGAGTATTGCATATTAGTCAATCTAAACAGAGGAGTTAATAAATAAAAATATATATTTTCCTAAATCAGGTTAAAAAAAACCAGTATATCACACGTCTATAAAAACTTTTCAATAGCGTTACCGCAATGATACCGTTATTTAAAGATATCACCAGTAAATATTTCGTGAATTGCTAGTATTCATTTCTTCTCTTTGTTATCTCATCCAATTTATCCAATCGATGTCTATGCAGGCATCGTGGTGGTCAGGGTCTGTATAGATAATATTTGTGGGTTCGGTTCCCATGCATCACAGGATAAGTGTATTTCAATCATTTCAATATCCTTGCTCTTGTAAGAACCTTAAATTCCCGCCATTTAACACGCAATGAGGACAATGGAGTGTCTTGATACTATGTTGCAAGAAAGCCAGGTAGCTGCCATATTATGACATATATTTTTTTTTTTCTTAAATTTGGAAATGTGTAACATTTTATTCTTTGCCATTAAAAAGCCATTAAAACCACATACATTTTATTACAAAACACCAACAGAAAGCTCTACACTGATATTCACGTATTAGTATTTCCAATTCATCTCCTCACCGCTCGATTGCACCTGAAAAGGGATCGTGAAATTCTTGCCCTAGAATTTACAGTACATTACAGTTTATATAAACATTTGATCTCGAATGCAGCCAATATCCTTTGTTGAGCATTCACGCGTGGAGCGTTACGTACTAAGGATATAGAATCTATGTGCTTGGAATCTAATCCTGGGAATTTATTGATCTTGGGTTTAGAAGCATATTAAATGATGAATAAATAGATGTAAATCGTTTGAACGATTGTTGGTTTAGTGGTAAACTTAGCAGAGGGCCCTGGGTTTAAATGAATGTGTGTTCAAATCGTACGATAAATGTGTACCTTAAGGTTTTTTTTTAATTTAATATATTTTCATTTCTCCGCTTTGGTAAAATAGATGAGTTCCGTAATTCCACACACAATGTGTCGAATTCAGTCGGACGGAAAGTGAAGTACGGGGCGTTTTGACACTAGCTGCAAAAACAAAAAAACTTAATTAAGAACTTTTTGAGATTAGCGTGCACAAACGCCAGACAAACAGAAAAAAAAACAGTGTTTTGGATTCTCTATAACATTAATAAATGCCACCATAAATATTTTTTTTATAAATCTTCCATGCACAGACAATTATCAGTTATATTTTTATTATATGTATAGATAGATATAGAAGATTACAAGGTTATAAGCAAAGAATGCAATATGAAAATGTGATTCGATTTTGAACTTAAATCCTATCATGATTTATTCAAAGCCCAGGAAAAGCACGTTTCACATGTAAATGGAAACGTTAGTGTTGAGTATTTTTGACGGTTGGTATAAGCGTTACGTGTACGGTGTGATAATTTTATAACATATAAAGAAACAGCTTCCGCTTGAAATCGAGACATTGCGTGTTGAATGGCGGAGCTCAACGCCGCACTTTTTCTTGTACCAGGGTGAAAACAATTTAAAAATAATAATTCATTTGAGTGCGGATCGAACCCACAACCCATTGCGTTTTCTTCGCGTCCCACTATGCCACAATGGCTTCAATTCTATCTAATCAAACCAAGCTACGGCCTACAAATTGTCTAGTTTAAGTTAGCTTAGTAGAGAATGGAGTGTTCTCTTCGCCTACCCAGCTAGGCGAAAATAATCGTGAAGCACACAATAATTCATAATATTAGGAAGTGGAATACATACTGACGTCACACAAGATCTTGGAAACTATTATTTTTTCTGAGGCTCTCATGGCACAGTGGCACAGTGCCTGTATGTAAATGCAATTAATTACGGATTCAATTATGTTTGAACTATTGATGATTATATTTAAATTACTTTCAATTCAATTTATTGTTCTGGTTAAAGACAGAGCGGTGTTCATTTCCAACATACTCGTATAACACGAGAATGAGAATGGAGTGTATGTATACTAAATCCTCTCTGCTTAACCTGCTATGCGGGAAGAAGCGTGTAGCTGAATAATTTCTTTTTTTCGCATTTTTCATCATACGTTGATTTTGTCAAAAAAAATATTAAGTATTGTTGGCAACCACTCCAGTAGCTATGTGAAATATATTTGATAGGAAGGTAATTACGCTACGAGTGAAAATCACACATCCCTAAATTGAGTTTGAATATTTGACAAGTAATCGGAGCAAATTAATCGATTCTAATCCCAATTGAAAATGAAGGCGGAAAATTTTGTAGAATAATTAGTATTTATTTGAAATAAATCACTTTATTTACACTATTTTAATTATACTTGAAATTAAGTTTAAATAAACATAAAATTTATTATATGACATATAAATCATGTTTTGTTTGCAGACCAGTTTGGCCCATATTATGCATGCCCAAAACTCAAGGCCTTAATTTCAGTTCGTTTCATTTTGTTTCGGCCAAATGTAATATTTTTTGTCTACTCAGACACAATAACGACGAATCCTTGCTAATCAAATGGCGTTACTATAAGTCAGTATTTTTTTATTCTATTTATATCACTGTTGGCTCTCTTTCTATAATATTTCATTCACTCTCTCAAAATCTTATTTCTATGATGAGAAAACACTTTTACAGGTGGCCACACGATTGGGGACACGGACTGTTTGCATGAGACTCCAAGCAACTGGCAGACTGCCTACTAAAACCTGATGATGCTTGCTTCGGCTGCCATTTCCCAGGTGCTAAGGGACTACTACAATTTTATATTAACTCCGACAAGGTGGCAACCCTTTACTCCATACACAATTCCATCTAGCATCAAATACTTGGACTGCAACCAAGAGGCGGAACTTCATTTCCGGCTACCTTTATTTTCTATACAGAATTTTTTGTAAATGATGGATATATAAATTTAAAGTAACAATAATACCACTAAGTATAGTAAAAGTAAAGATTTTTAATTGTTACAAAACAAAGGATATTTTCCTATACCACAGCTTCGGTATAAAAGTGATATCAGGACGAAGACATTATTTCTTTTTATTATGTTTTCACACTTTTTCTTTAACAGCAGACTAATCAGAGCGGACCAAGACTTAGAATGTCAAGACACTCCGTTATCCGATTTTATTTTTAAATAATGAATAATAAACCAATTTGTTCTTTTTTATATGTAACTGCTTTGGCAAATGATAAGTCCATTCTAAATTCAATGATTGAATTTTACCTGCATCTTGTAAACATGAATATATTACACTAGAACAGTTACTTTACGGTATTGAAAGATTCGATTTTATAAAGATAAGATAAGAAATTAGTTTTTAGCATTTATATTGGTATTAAATTTAAATTATTTTTAATTTTCATATTAGTAAATAGATATAGCGTGGCATAGCGTAGCGTTACATCAATCCATTGAGTATTTTATTCTCAATTTTGAATGTATACCTTGTATGTTGGCGGAACTTAACACCGCCATTTTTACGAACTGACTGACCCACAATCACTGGAAACTAACAAGCACTCATCAATAATGCTACAATAATCCTCGTATAGAAATTGAGTGACAAATGTCCATTTTAGAAAATTCCTTACTCTTTGATATAGAACACAAAAGGCTTCAATTATGTCGGTCGAATCATTCTGAGATAAAGGTCGGAAAGCTTTGAGCTTTCGTTTGTGTTCATTAATTTAAATTCTGACTATATCTCGTTAAATAGTATTTATAGAGGTTATATTTTAACAAGAGCTAGAGGTCGTGGAGTCAGTGGAGTACTGTAAGTACTTTTCGTTGTGGGTTTGATTCCTACTTAACAAAAGAATAATATTAAAATTATTTTCATTACCTCGCTCTGTTACGACAAAGCGTTTAGTTGAGTTTCACAATTGTTTAATGAGTCCCATAGAGATGCAATGTCTCGAATTCGTGTGATAAATGAAGAACGAAAAGTCTTGACACGAGGTTCTCCGTGCTATGCAGGAAAAAGCGTGAAGCTGCCTTAATTATATTAGAGAATCCAGACCATTTATATATATTCAAAAACATCTTAACTGTTCCATAATTTTGAAATATGAAACCATTAAAATATTTACAAAGCCGTCACCTCGACACTTTCAAGTCATCAATGAACATAAAAATTTCAGATCTACAAGAAGCTACTACTAACAGTACTGATATTTTAAAATCAAATCGTAAAACAACGACAAAAGATAAGGAATTTCTATTATAATAATTAAACTCGCATCACTTTTCAAGTTATGCCATTCATTTTGTCCCCTTTGTTCGAAGTTCACAATAGTCAACTAACTCTACTCTACTAGAGTTACCTCTACTACATCGACGTCATATACGCTTTGTTTTCTCAAACTGATGCTTGTAAGGCTTTATTCAATCACAGTTGGTATCAAAAGGCCAACTTTGTGTCACGTGAGTCAGAATATATGAATGTAGGCTTTACTTTGTAATAACAAGGTTTTGAAGCTGCACTAATGTTTGTTATTATATATATATTTTTATTGAGTTCCATTCATATATTATCATATACAACTTAGTATTATTTAGAATATTTAAAAAAATATAACGGTGTTGATTTGCCACACTCTAAATGCAATGTCTCGAATTCGGAAAGCGGATAACAAAGTATCACGACACTAAGTTCTTTCTGCCTACCTTGCTATGCGAAATAGAGTGTAGAGCTAAAAAAATATTTTAATTATGGAGAACAATAAAAAAAAATATAACAGCAAATATAAAATATAACATTCAAAGTCAGAGGGTGGCATGTCAGAGTTTTTGTAACAATTTTTGAATTTCTTTACGTAAATTCTGGAATAATAACTTACTTTAATAAAAATTTGAACGAAGCGGGATTTGAACCCAAGCAGGTTATTAAAATATTTATTTATAGTATTCTCTCTTGCCAAGCGATTGCTTGTAGAATAATCTTTTGGTAGCAGAAATTTGTAAAAATCTTAACTACAGAGATGCTAACAACAAATATAAGTTAAAAATTATTTTCCGCTTTGTCTTAAGCACCAGAGGAATACAGGAATTATTTAAGTATATACATTCCTCCGAGTGGGAATCGAACTTAATCCCTTCCTTTTCTTAAGTACTGGGTGACACAACATTTCAACGAAAAATGTAAATAAGTAAGTTAATATGAGTTGAATATGAAAAACATATATTTAGAAAATGTATATAAATTTTGGGATTTGAACCTGCGCCTCTTGAAAATCGTTCAAGAAGCGCGGGTTCAAATCCCGCTGCGTTAACATTTTTATACGTTATCTAAATATATGTTTTTCAATTTCCTAAGTGTGTAAATAATACTACAAAAATGTTTAAAAGGTGAATATAATCTATATCTGTGTATTATTATTAACTACCAAATTTAATAAAATATGTAATTTATATGGATCTAGTGGTCTGATATAAAGATTTATTATATTATTATTAATGTGATATTTGTCAAGTTTATTTCCTATTTAAGGCAATTGTTCTAGTAATTTCAAATAAAACTTTTATACTTTATTATAAACTGTCTTTATTTTGCATAATTAGGGTAATTTAAAGCAATAAAATCGTTAGACGCTACGCGCTACGACTTAAGTCGACGGCGTAGCATGCTACGAACGTGGCGCATTGCATGATTCTGTACAATAAATTGCAATTAAGTTGAAATTAAAATACTTTTGTACTATTACTTCGTTTATGTTTGAAATTAAGTATTATTTAATTGCTCAAAAATTCAAAAGCATAAAGTCGTACCCGAATACAAATAGTCTTCACGTATATGGCGATGGTTAATCCTTCAAAATTTATTCGTAAGTTTTGTATTTGTACTTTTTCTTGTTAAGTTTGATAAAGTTTTGTTTTTCAAATTCTGTCACTTGACCCATGTCTTTGAATAAGTTGAAAGTGGAAAAAAATTGACGTACTTCTAGGTTTTTTTCAGAAGTTTCTTAATTATTTTATAATTTTCACTTCTAATTTTAATTTAAAGATCATTTTTTTCAGTATTCTCATACAATTGATCTAATTAATTAATTAATCTTATAATATATATATATATATATATATATATATAAATGTATACATACACATAAATAAACATATACATACTTATTCGAATACATGTATAATATAACTATATATATGTCGGAGTTTAAGCTGCGAGCATATAAGATGGTAGAGGTGGTCCCATCCATATCATGTTTACTCACGTTTTGCATATTACGATTATCACTCATGACATGAGTAAAACAACACAAACTATTTCCATTTTATATTATAATTTTTTTTTTACTTTATACGGTATCAATATTAATCACGATAATTCCTTGATTGGCTACAAATAATTATTCGCGTCACTTTTTCAGTTACACAGAGAAAACACTTAACACTTTTTGCAAACACTGATAACACCAACACTTATTTCACTAACACTGATCCTTAAAGTTTACAGTGCGTTTGTCGTTAATGCAATCCACCCCTTGCCGCGAGCGCGTTTTTTATAAATAGGCAGGAATGGAGTCTAATAAAACACTCATATCTTTTTTAAAGTGTTATTCGGACACTTAGGAAATTGAAAAATACATATTTAGAAAACGTATAAAAATTTGAAGATCCCGCTGCGTTCAAATTTTTATACGTTTTCTTAATAAGTCATTTTCACACTCGTATTTGTCCATTTCCAGTCACATTATTGTTTTTGGTATCGATTTATAGATGGCGATACTGTGACATTACTAAATATGTCATTTGCGTTGACATATATATATTAATAAACATAAAATAAGATTAATATAGACACTATAAGAATTATAAAAATTATATAATATTATTCTTAGTATAAGAATAAAATATTTAAAAAAGATTTTTGGTACTGTTTTATAAAGTGTAATAGTTCATCAGCTACAAAATCTAAAGTATTTATATTTTTTATATCGTGTCTTGTTGTGTGTTTTTGATAATTGCTCAAACTTTTGAATTATTCTGACCGTCCAAAGTGCCAGTATACGTACATACT
Organism: Podotricha telesiphe; assembly: GCA_038994665.1. Classification (NCBI taxonomy): domain Eukaryota; kingdom Metazoa; phylum Arthropoda; class Insecta; order Lepidoptera; family Nymphalidae; genus Podotricha; species Podotricha telesiphe. The sequence continues at coordinate 52,198 of JAOYRR010000489.1, forward strand.
ACATACAGGTCAAGCTAATATTATAAGTTGTAAAAGAATCTATTCACGTTTTAAACTTTCAATAATTCCAAAAAAGATAGGCATTGCATTTTTTAATTATAAATGAATGATATTGACCTGCTTTTAGATAACATCCGAACAAAAGTTGGTATAATTTAAAGAAAAAGTAATAAAATAATCGATTATAGCTCTGACATGTTACGTTATACTATTCGAAGATTGAACGATTACAACTACATATAAAATCAGCGTAAAGGAAAATCTGAATCGGCCCTCATTATACATTTACGATGTTCGTATCCAATGTATACGATATTTGTAGGGCATTTTATAGGTTTTCAAATAATTCGTTTTGGTTATTTCTTATGGAAATTGGTTAAATGTTATGGCTGCTATGTAATTTATATTTATTATCTGAAATAACCATATTTTTATATTTTATTAATATATTTATATATATGTAAACATAACACAATATCTGTAGGTATATACAACAGATATTGGTTTAAGAATCTGGTCTAATTTAGGATATTTAATTATTGTCATCTTTACAAATGTCTTTTTTTGTTTTAAATAACTTTATAAATCAAATTTATCATCGTTATTAGCTTGTCCCCAATTATTTCCTGGCACCAATGGAAAAAAACTTGAAAATACACACGCCTTGCAAAAAAACAATCCCAACATCAAAAACTCAACATATTCAACTAACTTACTTATATCAAAGGAACTCCCAAAGCATTGACTCATCCAAAATGAACTCCCAGATCTTATCAAGAATTGATGTTTTCCAAATACTTGCAAATTTAAACGATTTATCAAGGATCAAAGGTATATTAGATGGGGTTGAGTGTTCAGAAATTAAACATTTAACCCTGCTACCGATAAATTGTGGAACTAATCGAATTCATGTAGATACAGTCCTTATACCAAACTGATTTTGGTTGGAATTTGAATAATTTTGCAGGTCTTATAATTAGTGGGGATACTTATTTTATTACACGATGTTTTATGACACAAATTAAAGATAAATTATGTTTTTGTATTATAATTATTACAGTTGCTCTTTTATTTACAGTTTCATAACATTTTACGTGTAGACATTCCATAGGTAAAGTTTCGGTATTATATATATATATATATATATATATATATATATATATTATTGAGACAATAAGTTACTTTGTTGTTGTGAACAATTACAATACTAGAAATATTATTTAATAATCATTGCATTTAGGAATTCAATTGACTTAGGTTAAGTTACGTTATCATTAATTTAATACTTAAATATTACATAAAATTCTATTAAAATGTTTTATGTGTTTTTGTAATATAAGTATGTTGTATAATAGGGAAATGTACCCAACGTAAATTTGTGAGAATTCTCAAGTAAAGTAATGTTAGTGTTGAATTTTATGTAAATAACAAATATTGTAAGTACCTTTTATTATTAAATGTAGTTAAATGGTTTGTTTCATTATTTAATGTAAAATAGGTGAGGCCATCATGGCCGAGTGTGACAGCGTCTGGCTTTAAAGGACGTTGGTGGTGGGTTCAATTCCCACTCGGTTAATGATTATATTTGAAATATTTTAATTTCTTGGCTCTGATACCAAAAATAGTGAACGGATAATCTTAACATAAAGTTCTCCCTGACTACCCTGCTATGCGGAAAAAATCGTGAAGCTGTTAGAAAAAAAAATATAAAAGTCAAACGTAGGCGAGCTAAAGATTTTGTATTATAATTTACATGTCGCAGTTCTGAATAGGCCAGATTAAAGGGAGAGGAAAGCTCAAGGCTACGTATAGAGGAGGCTTTATAAGCGTAAGAAAGTTCATTTCTAAGAGTACTTACGCGTATTTATGTTTTAAGCTATATTGTAACTTATATTAAATAGAATTCAAAAGATATTCAGATGTAATTAAAGAAGATATTCTTCCTTATGAAAAGTCTTTCTGTATGCATTTTTGAGTTCAGTTCCCATTTATTTATTTATTTGTTTATTTATTTATTTATACAGATACCCAATGGTTATACATATTTCTTTACATGTAAACATTTTCTTACTGTACTTAGTAACTATGAACAACTAATTATAGAAGAACGCTTCCCGTTCAAAGGATTGCTACCATTGTCTATGTACTGATTAGTTAAAATGCGTGGGCCAAAGTATCCGAGATACATTTCAGAACTCTTTCTGCTTTCGTTTCTATGATTAATGAAAGGGTCTTCTTGATCATGTCAGTTAAAAAAAATCGATACCCATAATAAAAAGTAAAAATTCAACTAAAACTTACGCTTGTTCATTGCATGACGATTATCCTGGCAGGGTTGCTATGTAATGTGTGTGATGAAATGAACCAATCTTACAGTTCCAAGGTCTATTTGTTAGCCTCCTTTATTATTCATTATACAATATATAAGTACCGGTGACGTCACACACCATATATACTGACTCATCCCAAGTGTCTGTAATTTATTAATGTACGAATTTTTAAATAAATGAATAACTAATCTAAATAAATAATAAATCTTTTCATTAAATTGAGGTTTTTGTGGTGGCACAGCGTCTGCTGTAATGAAAAGAAAAAAACAAAGCACGGCGTTGAGTTCCTCCACCCAACACTCAATGTCAAGGATTCAGGCAAAAATCGCAGAACGAAGTGTCATAACACTAGTTTGTCTCAGACCCTGCTATGCGGTAAAAAGTATGAAACTGAAAAATATATTTTTAGAAAACGTTAGAAATATTTGAATGCAGTCGGATTTGAACCTGCGGCTGGAAACCGTCCAAGCGCTTTGACCGCTAAGCCATGCATTCACTCATATAGTGAATAACACTTTAAAATGTTACAAATAGTGTGAAACTGGTTAAATAAAACTACTAAAAAGTAAAAAATTCTAGTTAAATCTTAAACGTATAGTATTCATTATTTAGTCCACTAGACATGATTTCTTCATCCACTTGCTAATTATATGGCGAACAGCCAGTACCGAACTTTTCCATTACGCCGAGAGATTAGGGGAAAGCGATTTACAAAACAAAACTTTACACCACTTTCTTACAGACACATTTCTAGAACATTTGATATGAATTGTAAATCCAAAAATATCTCTTAAAACCGAACATATAAAGCCGAAATTCCTTTGAAAATTTAACCCATTTAGGTACTAACTTAGTACAGTGATGTATGACAGACATTTTTCGTAGGGAAACGAAAGTTTTAGCTGATTATGCGGAGTTGCTTTATTCATCGCGGCGCTTATTATATAACGATGTTTTAAATACCCGCATTAAGTAAAAATCTCAGAAATTTATCAAATTCTTGCCTCTTAGGCCGGTACACCCGGTCTGTACAATACAGGTTCAACTCTTGTATTATTATATATACTGTATTATAGACTACAAAGGAGATGATCTATTTTTTCTCTTTTATCTTCACCTCAACCAACATTGCCTCATCTTCACCTTCTTTCCAAGTCATATTTTCGAACACATCATCCTCTCCAGCGCTATAGAAACAGGAGTGGCTGTGGGAATAGCGTATGAGTGCAGTCAAGACTACACTAGACTACACTTTTGTGCAGCTACAGTTTCACTGGCTTCATTTTGAATACCACAACCATCAGGTTCAGTGCTTCGTGAAGTCTTTGGGAATTGCCCCTACCTTGGAGCCTATCTTCGTTTTACATTTCTGGTTGATTAAAGATTCCATATCTGACACTGAAATTGTCTTTTGACATTGACGTCATGTTGATACTCGTTGTTCTCCACTTTTCTGTGACCAATGGTGACTCAATTGCAATTTGCAAATATTCCAGACCGATAAATTGAAAATATTTCAAATATTGGCAGTATCGTACCGGTATTACTGGATATATTTCTTTCCCCATAAACATTATTCCCCATAATAATTTTTGTTTGGTTTTCATATTAAAATAGAAACTAAAATATACGATTCTTCGTTACATTACAGTAGAACGTAAGTGCATTTTGTATTTTTTATATATCGATATCGCTTTTACTGTTTCCAAGCCATGGCTAATGGACAGGCATATCTATGAAAGCTTTTCTGCCGTGTGCAATAAAGCATATAAGTTGTTTAACTTACAATTGATTTAATATATTTGGGATATTAATTTTATAAGACTTTGTAATTATCACTGTTGTAGAACAGTTCTGATAAATGATGGTAATGACGAAATGAGATTAATTTAATGTGATCTTGCCTTGATTTTATTACCAAAAACACTGGATAGAATTAAAAACAGGCCAAATAAAATAAATAAATAATATGACTTATTTGATTACTAACATTATTTATAAGGAAATATTGTTACTACCACACTAATTATTTTATATGAATGTAAATCTGAAATATGTATATTTTTTGTATTGTGGGTTTTTGTTAGTGGATTAGTCAACCACACCAAACGAAGCCTTTTTAAGTATTTCAGTGTATTAATGTTTTTGTGTTTCGATATGTTTTATTTTATTTTATACATACTTAGAACGTCTACGGTTTGGTAAATCTGATTTATTATTTTGAAATAAAACAATTTTTAAGCGGATTAATCGCGTATATTAATCGCGATTATTTCCAGGTACAGGTATACCAGTGACCACGGACTACTGTAATGTGTTCGAAACATCGGGCTTCTAAAAAGTATTTTCGAATATAAAAATACACGCGACTAAACCGGTTTAAAAATAGTTTCGTTTCAAAATGTGAAAATCAAAGATTTTGCTAATTTCATATTTTTAATATTAATAATGATCTAAGAATGCATTTGAAATTCAAAACTTATAAATATTGCCATCTCCTTACACTCCCTGTGAAGAAATTGTACGAAAAAAGAATTTATATATTCGTGTAATAACTTTCTCAATCTTTACTAACAGTTATAACAGCAGTAAGCTCGATAACTAGTTTGAAACTTTCGGGCTTTAACTTAAGTAGGGTATAGCTTATGGTTTAATTATTATATTTGCAAATAGCCAAGATAGGAGCATTGTTAGATTCGGTTAGTAATTGGCAAAGATGGGGTAATGAAATATTGTAATAAGTTATCGATATATATTTTATTTTATTTGAATTATTGGTTAGTCGTGTGGTTTACGCAGGGTCGCTAGTATTAAAACATATATATTAAAAGCTTACTGTATTTTGTATGGACAACTTTTAACAATATTGATACAACTTCACTTGTTAGCACTCGAATATAATAATAATGTTGGAGTTACAATGAGCTATCAAATATACTACTGTAGCGATTTGATCAGTTTTCTGTAACTTGCTTTTAATGTTATTTTCAATACTTTTCCACGAAAAGTTAAATATATTTTCAATATTTTTTTTTAATATTGGACCAGCTTTTATACCCATCCCTGACTGTAAACACGATTTATTGTTGGTTCGAATTCTACTTGGGGAATGCTTATCTTTAAAATAATTTTATTATTACGCTCTGGTACTTAAGATAAAGCGCGGCGTTGTGTTGCGTCACTCAAAACGTTATCTCAATTTTGTATGGAAATGTTTGAATGAAAATATATCATATCTTAAAAATCATCTTCTTTATATTTTTAATTACTTAATATTTTTAAATATTGACCGTTTTCGTCTTTCTTTGAAAAAATCTCACATGTGAAAATATTTGTATTTTTGATTAAATTTAAATTTCATATATACTCGTATATAAATTAAATGATCACTAAAGAAACATAACGCTGCGTTTTCTTTATACAAAATTTCATAAATAAAATACCCTGAAATAAGAAATGAACTCGCAACTATACTACACTTTGGAACTGAGCCACTATTGTGTTATATATAACAGTTCAAGAATCGCAAAATATATAATTATAGCAGCTCTTACTGTATGCGATGCAACATTTTAAGTACCCTTAACTGAGGCCCGAGGGTTTGTAATTTGGGTCAGTACAAACTTATATATATAGAAATAAACAAAAATATTTGATTATATTATAGAGGATTATATTATAGCTTATTATATATTATAATACTAGTCGAGTTCCGAGTCTGGTAAACCGGAATCAGATTTTTATATTTTATATTTTAACTGGTGAACTGGAAGCGTTGCTACTTAGTCCTCATGTAGCGATGTAAAGAACACTTAACCTAAATACAAGCTTGAGTACAACTAATTTTAGGCTTCTCACCGTCATTTTTTTATATATATTTTTTTGTTACGCAAAAAAGGTTTTTTAAGATCATAATTGTTTTCTAGAACTTGACAGATTTTGATGAAATTTTTGTATGAAATTAATATTTCATACACTATTAAATATTTACATATAGTAATAGAATCGAGTATATATGAGATCATTATATCACAGTATCAGTATGACCGTATGCTTGATGGTTGGTCGTGGATTCGATTCCCACTCGGTGGAACGATTATATTATTGAAATTATATTCAGTTCCCCACTCCGGCTTGATAAAGGATGCCGCTACGCCGCTTAATACGCTATATTTCGAATAGTGACATAAAGCAGAGAACGGAGTGCTTCATCACTAAGTTCTCTCCGACTAACTACAAGACTACTATGTGGAACTACGTGCAGTTCAATAATACATACGAATATATTTTTTTATTTCTTTCATTTTCCACATTATTCGGGAACAGAGACCGTAGTGTCGCATCACTCAGTATTCCTATTTTTATGACATTGCGATATGGGTTGCGGAATTAGGCGATATTTTGTTTAAGAATTTTTTCTTGACTTTTGTTTCCGCAGTATGGTGAAAGGATAATCCAAAGATGATTCATTGTGCCACGAAATAATATTGCAAGGAAAATATACAAAGAAAAATACATAATTCATTTACTTTAAACATATTCCCATTTAACTTAAGACGCTTGAAGCGTTAAGTTTCCGTATTTTACGGTAAAAATATTTTCTATGACTAGCCAACGTTTTTTTTATATATGCGTAAAAAAAAAATTGAATAATTGAGATTTAACTTGTTAAACTCTGTAGTTACTCGCTACCTGACTGACAGACAACGTTCCACCGAAACTACTATAGTAAAATCTAAGTATGTATGTATGCCTTAGGTACTGGTAAAAACTGTAGGCAATATGTTTTTTTTTATTTCTCTCAGAAGATAGAAATGGAAGCAGTGGCAAAAATGAATAGCTGATTAATTTATTTAACCAGTACGCAGTTTTCTGAGTGCATTTGCCCGCATAGCAGGGTAGTAACGGAGCGGACATTTCCTGATATGAGGGAAAAAGCGTGAAGCTTGTAACAACTAGCTGTTGGGCGTGATAAATATACATAGACTCACACATAATATATATATATATATATAGTATAGAAGGTATAAAAATAAGTAAACTATTTTAGTTTGTTATGATTTTATTCCATCTTATTCGTCTTTACTTAATATTCGTCATAAGATATTAACGGTTAACATACTGTTATTTATAACGAAACTTGCAATAGCTACGTCGTAATTGACCAAGTATCTAAGCATGAAATTTAAAATACAGACAGACAAAACTATCATTCATTATATTGTATAAAAATTGTTTAATTATTATGAATTATTCGAATTATGAATCGTTCGAATTATGAATTATTCGATATTTTCAAACCATGTGATCGTCTAAATTACGACGAAGCTATAAATTGTATTGACAATTTAGATAATATATTTAAAATAAACAGCCAATTTACAAAATTAGTAATTAACAATTAATAATTTAAATATATACTAAAAACCCATTAAAATATTAAATTAAATAATATCTCATACGAGACATGAGCGAATCTAACAAATCATCTCACCTTACCATCTGATATTTCCAAATAGTTTATGTACAAAGCAAATAATGTGTGACCAACCCAGAAATATTTACATCACGCTATAATCGAACCCGCGACAGATAATTGCAATATAACAAAGATCGAGAAGTATGAGGTACAGGAGATTTGACACGTTAATTTGAATCAGTAACTTCATACAGTCTTTAGGTCTAGACTATTTACAATGCCATTCAAAATGACTAGATTAAGAATATTAGTAATCAACCATAAGTAATTTTAATTAAATTATACATACATTGGTTATGATTGGCAAGTCCATTTACAATGGTTATATCTACAAAGAGTATGTTTGTTCAACGTCAATGATCATATATATGTATTAAATTTAAAAGTTTGCCGTTGTATTTATACAATCTAACGAAATTCCTTGTGATACAGTCGAGGCGCTGACTGTTTATGGTTATTGGTTGTGGGTTCAAATTGCGTTTGGGGGCAGGGGAATAGAGTGACGTAACACTAAGCTCTCTCTGCCTACATTAAATGCTTGAAAAAAAAACACTTCTGTACAACACTTTTGTATGATATTTACAACTATGCTTTCATCCAGTGACAGAGTGTCATTTCACTTCACTTTACACATAATTGTAAATATCCTCCATGTCTCATACGTTCATTTCGGACATCGCTGCTTGAGGAACCCTGGACTTTTGTGAGAAATGCTGTGAAGGTGGAGAGTTCGATGGCACAGACCCGTTCCCCGGCGTCTGAGACTGTCCAGTCTGCGCCTGCACGTCTGGCAAATTCGAGTTACTCATAAACGTTGCATTCTTAGGTAATGTCATACAGTTAGATGCGTTACATATTTGGTTTTGGTAACTAAATCCCACTTTTCTCGGCAATGTCGTACACTGCCCTCTATTCGGGCTCGATTTTAGGTTGGACATTTGGATGCCAGTGTGACAAACGTTCGGGCAATTTGAGCTAGTGAAGTGCGGAACGCGATTCGTCATGGCGATAATTGCATTTTTGTCCTGATGGTCGATGTCCACTATCGTACTAGAACTTTGGGAATGACCAACAAAATAGTGGGGGTGTTTCGAAACATTATCGAACGTCGCATTATGATTTCTCTTTTGCTGTTGAAGAGCTTTGACTTGCAATCTTGTTTTGTCCCTCTGGTAATATACACCAGCGAAAATAAGAACATTTAAGATGAGCAAGGAGCATCCTATCGCAATGGTAACACTTAAAGCTGTCGAGTAAGCCGTGTAACCGGCCACCTCCAAATTGGAAACGTCTTGCGGACGAGAATTGTTTGTCTGGCTTTGAGTGACAAGGGAGTCGGGTCGCGGTGACATCACACTGATACAAGTCGTAGCGTATGTTTCCACAGTCGTAGACGCTATATCTAGACTAATATTATAAGGCCGTCTGTAAAGGTCCAGTGTAGGGTCGAAATAGTTGGCACGAGTGAGGGGATCCGGTCGGACCAAGCCGTCGTAGAGCTCGGGATCGTTGTGATTGCGAAATAAGTTGTGTTTCGCGACGACGTCCTTCATGCCCGCTCGATGTATTTCAGGGACTAAACGCAACCACACAGAGAGCTGGTGGGCGCGGTAATGGTTTTTCATGCGCGGCTTCATACCTGTAAAGGATTTTTACATTAAGAATTGATTGACGTAGAAAAATGGATAATAATGTAATTGGTTTATTGTAGGCATTGAGTGACGTAATAATTACAGTGAAATCGCTAAATAAGAATTAAGATATCTATACATATAATACAGTTGTAACTGATCGCTGTCTATACATGGAAGATATATAAAAAAATATATTATTAGTGTTATTTATTGATGTAATAAAACCCAAAATAATGGATTTTTCAGTGTTTATTTGTTTGTCTGTTATTTGTTTATCTGTTTGTCTGTTTGTCTCTGCACGCTAATCTCAGAAGCGGCTTAACCGATTTAAACTTATATTCAATAATCATTCCCCCGAATGGGTATCAAAGCCAAAAATATAACAGCGCTTACAGTCGCTATCCCACTGTGCCACTATGGCCTACCCACCTAACCTATAGATATAAGAAAACAAAACTTTCTTCATTTCCAATTGAATTCAAACCCACAAGCGTCCCATTTATCAGACATTGTATAACTGCATCACAACAGCCAACCTGATTATATTAATGATATACAATAAATTAACAAAACGAAGTTGAAATGTCAATAAAATCAATTAATGTCGCCAATGTGTTTGAATTTTACAGTCGTCATTAAAACGGTTCGACGTTATTTAGTTATTGTGTTGTGTCATCAATTTACTTTGTTTGTTAGTATTTGTTCGTCATAATTTCTAATTATTTGTATTTGAAATGCTCAAATTATATTTAATGACATGGCTATTGGACTATTTACATGACTTTGACGTTTTTTTGAAATTAGAACAAATATTTTAAAGAACAGTGACCCGCTCGCGGTTTCGCTGGCGTTAATTACACGACTAAATCCATCGTTTTTTCGTCCGCCCACATTCTCACTTAAATCACAAACATTGCTTAAATTTGTAATTTAAATGGTTGTGACTTTTGTATTTCCGAACCGTTTGAAACGAAATAAACACAATGTAAAGGGAAGTCTATTACAATACAAAAGTCAAAATGCATTTAAATCGATTAAGCCGTTTCTTAGATTAGTGTGCACAAACAAACAGACAAACAGGTAAACATACAAACAGAAATAAAATTAAAAAATATTGTTTTGGGTTCTTTTATAATGATAAATGCCTCTGCCTATTTTTTATACATCTTCCATGTACAGACAGCAATCAGTTACATTTTTATTATATGAATAGATTGACGGCAATATTTTATATATATAGGTAAACATCATCTAAATTATAGCATTATGTAGCAAACGTATGGACAGTCTTGCGAAACATTGTTTTTGAAATTTCGTCTCGAAAAACATTTTTAGAAAATTATAATAATTTGAACGAAGCGAGATTCGAAGCTGCGGCTCTTGGAAACTGCTAAGCCATGCGTTCATCATCATCAGCCAGCGACTTAATTGTTCGTAGAATAATCTTTGTATAACAGAAATTTGTAAAAATATCTCTACAGCAACAACTACGCTAAATACGCTAACAACAAAAATAATAATTGATTTTATAACATACTATTAGAGTGCTTACGTGTATTTGCGCTCATATATATACTCACCGATTTCCAAATACTTTTGATGCAAGGTATCGTATTCATCCCAGAATATGCTTTTGAATTTGTTCCTTTCTCTTGATATAGGCAACACAGCTTCTTGACGCTGAGCTTCGTTCGGATTCCTTAATAAATAATGTATATTATTGAAATATATTGAAAATTTGTTGAAATAACAATAAATATGGAAAATTGTATCGTGGAGCATTAGAACAGTGTATAACTGTAAGGACGGAATTATTACATTTTCACACACAACGGAATTATTACATTTTCATTTCCGCGCTCTGTTTAGACAAAGCTCGACGTCTAGTTTGCAACATGCGTGTTGAAAGAGATTAAGTGTCTTAAATTTGGGCGGAGAGTGGAAAGTGAAGTATCTTGACACTAGGTTCACATATATAAAGTGACGTAAATGTATGTAAATTATTAAAAACTTTAGGTAAGTAGAGATAAGTTAATCAATTTCTTTAATTCTGTATTAGAAATATTAAGTATATGAAGGCATAATCTAGGGGCGTACTGAGTACACTGTGTCTGTGAAATATACATATATATTTATTACAGCTTCATGCTTTTTCCCGCATAGCAGGTAAGTCAAAGAGAACGTGGTGTCAAAACATTTCCGAACTCATAACCAATCGCGATTATAGTCAGATGATGTCCCACTGTGTCACGATGGCCTTGTTCGTATCACTACTATTATGATTATTTGGTGTTTGATCACGATAGTATGTAAAATATTAACTCAATTAAATACTGTAGCTAATGCCTTATGACCAGTGAAGTATACCAAAATTTTGTTAATACAAAGAAACTAGATTCCATTAAGAACCAATAGGATAGAGTTTAATAGAAGAGAGACGTAGAAAAAAAGAAGAAAGACGACTCTACAAATAATATATAAGTTAAATTTAGAGAATGCTTTTTTGTTTAATTAATTCAAATCTACTTGATTTATGAGACTCCATACATAGTAGACTTGTTCAAAAATGTATTTTCGTACACTAAAAACAGTGTACATATTTTTGACTTTGTACGTTGACTATCGATAAAATCATTCACATCGATTGTTACGTTTGTCAAAGATCGATGGCAATAATCGATGTAATGTTTTTTCAATAAATCAAATAAAATTAACTACACTAACTTACAAATAAATTATATAAGTTTTTTTACAGCTTCATGCTTTTTTCAGCATAGTCGTGTAGTAAAATAATTACATATATAATAGAACTATGAATTAAATGTAGAAATCAAATTAATCAAAATTATAAATCGTAACAGCTGTATATAAGTGCCTAATGGCCGACCATACAAATTATATTAGAGTAGAGGCGAGAATGCGGTACTCCATACATAGGTGATGTAACATTCCTGCCAATTAGGCAGCATTGTTAACATTTTTGTTTATACCTGTACGTGTCGGACGGTGGTTTTACGGGGAATTCTGTAGAAATAAATAATCAAAAGATAGTACTTTTTGTATGATTTGGCTTATCTTTTTTATTTCGTAAGATATACAGTCTTTTAATTCAACAGAAACTAAAAACAGGGAAGATAATGGTATCTAGAGCTGCACTTTGTCAAGCTACGATAAAAAAATAAAAAATAATGTAGAGCTTTTCCTGAATTATTCTCAGCAAGCTTTTGATATCCATATTGTAGTAGCACATTAAAAATAACTAGTCAGCCATCTTGGGTGGTCCACCATGTTGGGTTTTTAATGACGTCATATAACTTATCATCTAAACTAAACGTGTACGTAAAATTTCAACGCCATCAGCTAAGAATATATAGTTCAAAATTGAGTTGCAAGATTACACCCGAACAAGCACATGTATTTATATACTCTACAATTAAAATAAAAGCTTGTAAAAATAAAAAAATTTAAAATATAAATATTTCCCCAAATAGGGTTCGAATATACAACAACACTTTTCAAATCTGTCACAAACGTATAATGAGAAAATATGTTCTAAATTTTATTTATTTTTATTAGTAAAGGCAATCGACATACTGTATGGTCAGGTATTCTAATTTCATATTATTAAAACCTATTACTAATATACTAATATAATATAAAAAACTAAGCGACAAGATAAATCAGTGTAATCTACTGGTTAGATTCACTAGTGAATACATAATAATCCCTTATTTTTTCCAGGCTCTTACGTTAGTTTTTAATTAAACTTTATGGGACTAAGTTTAGGTATATCTTTCAATTAAAATTTTGCAACGTTTAAAAAATTAAACGTAGCGGGATTTGAAACCGCGCCTCTTGGACTTGATATAAGTAAAATTCTACATCAGCTTCGTCAAAATTCTTATACGTTTATTACAACTTATTTTTGTTTTGCTTTATCTCTGTAAAAAGAGATTTTAAGCCCCTCTTTGCTACTAGATTATTCTACGAACAATCGTTCTGCATGCTATTAATTATTATTATTATTTTTTTATATTTTAAAGTATTAATACACACACTTAGACATTTGAAAAGCATATTTAGAAAACGTATAATTTTTTTAACGCAGCAGGATTCGAAACTGCGCCGCTTGAAAACCATCCAAGTGAAATTTGACCGAAATTTGTATTCCGTAAAAACACATTAAAAAAGTACGTGTGGAATTGACAACTACCATTTCCCCCCACATTTTTTTGAACACCATCACATTTACTGCCAGACTTTGCCAGATAAAAATACTTATATATAAAAAAGACTTTCTGATAAACGCGTAAATTTTCAAGTGAGAAATGTATTTTAAAAACATTTCAAAGATATAGTTGCATGTAATTTTTAACAAAAGACGGCGGGCACTGGAGCGGTATAACAAACTTCCTGCTGTGTAATAATTTTTCATTTTGCTTAGTTACCAAACGAACCGAAACGTGAAAGCTCAGTTAGCTCCGTACTTATTCGCTGGATAAAAAAAAGTAATGATATTACGAATAGTGTTATATGTGCGGCTGTATATATCGGCGCAACCACGATGAAAACAATTATTCCAATCGACTTGAAATAAGCTTAAATAATTATTAATGAACTAGCGGCCCGCTCGCGGCTTTGCCTGCGTAAACTACATGACTTTTTAGCCTGCCCGCGTTCTCACTTAAAACACAAATTTTGCTTAAATTTATAATATAAATGGTTGTTACTTTTTTATTTATGTATGTAAAGGGAAGTTTACCACAATATACATTACATTCAGAATTGCATTTAAATCGGTTTAGACGTTTCTGAGATTAACGTGAACAAACAAATAAACAGACAAGCAGAAAATAAAATTAAAATCATTGTTTTGGGTTTTATTATATTGATAAATGCCTCTAATAATATATTTTTTCATATATCTTTCATGTACAGACAGCGATCAGTTACATTTTTATTATATGTATAGATTATTGTCAGTTTATTACAACGTAATTGTTAAAATGATAAAATTGGTATGTCATTTGACTTGTTAACCTATACTGTTGAACACGTGCTATACTCGTATATACGCCGGCATTGTTCGAAAAATGCCTCGCAAAGTCTCGGATTCAGGTGGGAAGTAGAGAGCGGAGTGTCTTGACACTAGGTTCTTTGTGACTACCATGTGTCACTATGCGGGTAAAGAGCGTGAAGTTGTATACATATAAATATATTTGGGGTTACAATTGGATTTGAAATATATATGTTTTAAGTACGAATAATATGTTGTGGTTAGCAGTAACGTGCACAATATTTAGACAAAAAGGAAAAGGCAGCTGAAAATGCGAAACAGCTATAGTTCATGCGGGCAAAGACGCGAGCGGGTCGCTAGTCTATACTATAAAACAGTATAACAGAGAGTAACACACAGCTTCGGAACTACTGGACAGATTCGAATGAAACCATTTTTGCTGTCTAGAGATCAAGCTTAGACATAACTAGGGAACTGAGAGTGGAACAGCTGCTGCTGTAAAACTATAATAGTCTAGCTATACTATAAGATATAAGTTAATTTTGCCTTAAAACAAGTTGTTCAACGTGATTGGGCCCATGCAAACGAAGTTGCAGGGAGCTACTAGTTTTTAATAAAATTATATAGTTTACATTTTCTTAATGCTTCTGATATATCTTGTAAGAAACAGAGAATGTAGTGTTGTCACTCTTTTCACTTTATATGTTTTTTAAAGATGTAACGGAGTTACTTTTATATTAATTTGTTATTATATATATAATTTTAATATTTTTTTATCTGTTAAATTATTTGTTAACGGTCTAATGGTTGATATGTTATATTTTAGACAAAGATTTGTGAGGGCTTCCGGCCATCTGTCAGCATCTTACCACTTTCAACGCTAGCTGTAGTTTTCCGATCGCTCATACATCGCTCATTATATTCAAGAATTACACATTCCCACTCAGTATTGTACTTGCTTCTTTTGATGTGTTACTGTTTTTTTTTGTGTGTACTAAACTACCAGAACTATTAAACGACCAGGCATTATTAATAAGCCCTTGATGATGCGCAAAATAATAACTTGGCTCTATAAATAGATTCGTAATGAATTTGATTTAATTCAAAATATCCTTTATTTAAATAGACAATTGCAAGCGCTTTTAAATCATCAAATGGACGTCAAGCTACCACCGGCTCGGGAAGGAGTTCTTCTGAGAAGAGCCGAGAAACTCTCTTGTTTATATTGAAAACAAAATTTTATTATTTAATACACTAAACTCAAATCATATTAATACCACACATTTTAATCTTTATATATTCTTCTACAGAGTAATACGTTTTAATTATTAATATTGTAATTATTGAAATTCATTTAAAATCACCTATCACTACTACTACTAGTTAGTCATTTCATATGAAAATGTGGCATACATGGCGTGTTAAAAACGCAATATCACATTTTGCTTAGTCATAACAGAAAACTTACAATATAAATAAAACTCGAGTAAAAAACGAAATAACAACGATCGTGTACCATCAATCATACACTAATACACGAACTGACGGACTTGAGATTCCGTCAGAATGAAATCTGGTTTTATGAATCATACAAAAAAAAGAACAAAAGCTTAACAGATAAAAAAAATATTTTACAATTATAAAAGAATCTCAATGTGAATGAAAAGTAATTTTATCCCATATATTCCACAGAGAGCTTCACACTGGCTTATTTGTTTTCACTTTGCATAGAAAATCCATTGTTTCTTTGTCATTTGTAAGTCGAGAACAATTTAATATCTATTTTGCTTTATAGGACCAATTGCCTTTTATTTGTTTTCATGGAACTACCGCAATTTATGCATTTTGCGGCAATTGTGGACCAGCGGTTGTAGATTCGATTTCGCTAGACGGGAATGGTTATATTTCAATTATTTTCATTTGTTCGTTCTGGTGAAAAGTGTTAAGCACCGCAAATCAACACACAATGTTTCAGTTTTGGTTGGAAAGTAGATAACGGAGTGTCTTGACACTAGATTCTTTCTGACTACTCATAGGAGCAGACTCATAGAAGCTGACATGGACCAGCTGAAAAAAATTTATAGACAATATACTATAGGCGTATCTCAACGCAGCGCTTTGCCTTGTTCACCAGAGCGGACAAATGAAAATAATTAAATTATGATCATTCCACCGATTGGGAATTGAACACACAATCAACCGCGATTATAAGCAGGCGCTGCCCCATTGAGCCACGATGGCCTATAAAATTGATGGCTAATAACATTATGTTTGATATAAATATCTTCAGCTTCAGCTCAAATTATAACATAAATATAACTTACCCCGTCCTCACAAAATTAGCAATATACAGTATAAAAGCTTCAGATAACGCAACTTCTGATTTCGTATAGTTCTTAGGAAAATGTCCCAGGCCTTCAACCAGTGGTGCTCCAAATAAGTAAGGCAGTTCTTCTCCATGGACTGAGCCCATACGCTAAAAATAATAATTAGTTAATATGCATGAAATTATTATATAAATACTTTATACATATAATATCGCTCATATATGGAAATGAAGATGCTGAGGTGGATGTGTGGCGTAACGCGGGCTGACCGCATACGTTACACATTCATTCGAGATAGTCTTAAGAGTCCGTAACGTAGCGGACAAGCTCCATGAGCGTCGCCTAAAAGATGGTATGACCACGTTGCGCGTCGACCACAATGGCGCTATGTCGGAAGAATATGCCTTGATATATATGTCCCTGGATCAAGAGTCCCCGGACGCCCAAGGAAGCGATGGCTGGATGTCGTGAACCAGGATATGAGAGCCAATGGACTTACTACCGAAGATGTCAAAGATCGTGCTAAGTATAGGAGTTTGAGTAAGAGAGGCAGACCCTAGTAGGCCGGGTTTAATGCAGAAGACGTATAATATCGTGCACTACGATAAGCGTGCGTCTGACTGATAAGCGATAGTTGTGAGTTATATTTTTATTTTTTCGTTTCTCCGCTATAATGATAAGAGAAAACGCGGCGTTGAGTTCCGCTACTCCACAGTTTATATTAACATGAAATAGTAGTTAGTTTCTATTAACATGAAATGAGGTGTAGTTGTAGTGAAAATACATTTTAGAAACTCGACGTGGTAAAATCAAAATGACTACTTAAGGGATCGCAAAGAGAGGTCACAAACAAATGTTGTTTACGGATGAGATTTTTATTTTTATCCATATTTATGGCAAGACTGAGTATAGAATACAAAATTCCCTCGTCATCTCCATAACAATATAAATTCAAGGTAACCAAGAGCAGTTTAAAAATATAATTAAAAAAAATATAAATTAAAACCAAACAAACTTAATCGACTAATTAAAATAGTAATAACCACAAAAAATCATAGACCTTAAAACAATTAAAGAAACTAAGAAGAAAACTTTATTCATTCTACGCATGTATAGTCCAGTGAACGTGAAATATTTGTGTAGATAAATAAAGATGAGAAATTTTGCATTCCACAATCATATCAATAAATCAATCAAGAATTTATGTAAATCGGTTTCAGCTTCCTTTCTATGTAACGGTAGTTGTTATTCTAAAAACATAGTATTTATATAAAGCTATTGTGGCACAGTGAAACACGATTGGTTTTGGGTTCGATTCCCACTAGAAGAAAAACTATATTTACATTATTTTCATTCTTTGCTATGGCACAAGATGCTATGACGTGGTGTTGAGTTCCTCCACTCAATATGCTATGTCTCGTATTCAGGCTGAGAGTTAAGAACGGAGTGTCTTAATTGTCTTGATCTAGGTTCTTTCTGACCACTAATTTCATAATTTTCTATTCTATTACAGCGAATTAAGTGTATTTTATATATTTGTTAGGAAAATAATAAATAATGAATTAGTAAATTACATATTGTATTTTTTATGGCTGAGTTTTATTTTTTCAGCTTCAGGGTAACCAGAAAGCATCTAGTGTCTGGACTTTTCCGTATCCACTTATTGCAAATCGAGATATTTCGTGCTCAGTGCCGGAACACAACGCTGTCTCACAAGAGCAGAAAAATTAAAATTCCGCAACCATTGCGTATACAGACGCTTTCACACTACACCATGATGGCCCGTATGGTGCTAAGTTTAATATAAATAGTTTAATATAAACATATTATAGTTTTCTTAAGATATAATTATTATCAATTAATTACTTCGCGAGCGACTGTCGTTCATACAATATATAACAGCAGCACTTTATCTTCCATACAATTATAGTTAGAGAGAACCTAGTGTCAAGACACTTCATTCTCCACTTCGACCAATTTGGAAATATTGCGTGTTGAGTGACTGACCTCAATGTCGCGCTTTGTCTTGTAAGAATTAAGAAATGAAAATATTTTTTAAAGATAATATAATAATCATATAATAAACCTCCGAGTGAATCGAACCCACAACCAATCATGTCTACAATCAGACGCTTTTCCACTGCGCCAATGTCTCTGATGATATATAGTAAGTATACTATATAACAAAAAAAACTTCATCAAAATAAAAAATAAGCCTAAAAAAACTTTTGATGAACGAAGTCTCGCTTGAAAGAATCCCACCAATAAAAATGTGATATCGAACAGCTTTCACTATTGGAATGTAATTTTATTTCATAGCAGTTTTACTGAAGTAAATCAGATATTTCTTTTCTTTCTCATTTGAACCGACTATTATATGTAAACATGTCCTCGTAACGTAGTGGAACAGCATTTGAGTATAAACGCTACTAGTTGTGGATTCGATTCCCACTGGGGGGAATGATTATATTTATATTTTGTTAACATTTTTTTAGTGTTATTCCCACACTAAGGAAATTGAAAAAGATTTCCTTAGTGTGGGAATAACACTTTGAAAAAATATTAACAAAATATATATTTAATAAAAAGCATTCTCTCTTGCCAGATGATTGTTCGTAGAATAATCTTTGGGTAGCAGAAATTTGTAAAAATCTCTCTACAGAGATGCTAACAACAAATATAAGATGTAATAAGCGTATAAGATTTTCAACGTAGCTGGATGTAGAACGCATGGCTTAGCGGTCAGAGCGCTTGAACGGTTTTCAAGAGGCGCGGGTTCAAATCCCGCTGCGTTCAAATTTTTATACGTTTTCTAAATATGTATTTTTGATTATATTTAATCAATTTGTATTTCTCCGCTCAGGTATCTAAGACAAAGCGCAACATTGAGTTCCGCCTCGGAACACGCAATATCTTGATTTCGGGCAGAAAATGGAGAACGGAGTGTCTTGACACTGGGGTTTCTCTGATCTGATCGGATCTGGTGAAAAATCTGCTTACATTAAATTTTTTTGCATACAACACTCATTGTGCAAATATTTTCCATAGATAATTAAAAACATATCTTAAAGTTCTCCACTTTCCGTCCAAATCTAAGAAATTGCGTGTTGAATGAATGGACTCAACGCCGAGCTTTTTAACCATTACGAAGAAATGAAAATAAGTTTAAATATAATCATTTCTCCGACTGGGAAACGAACCTACAACAACTATCGCATTTACATTAAGACGCCGCCGAACTGCGCCGTTAACTGTTTGTTCCAGTATTGGCATTGGCAATAATGACTCATTGTTAATACCAGATATATATATTTTAATGTAAGCCATATTGTATCAATTTTTTTAATATAATATATAATAATAACTGTTTAAGAAAAGAAAATTAAACCGACGATAACTCAGTGAAATCAGTATGTGATACGCAATCATCCTCTATTTTTCTATTCTTAGAGTTAGATTTTTATTCAAACTTCTATGAAATCAAGTTCCGAGTGTACCATATGTATTATTTTTTTTTAATCAAAATTGATTATCTTTGCAAAAAGTTATGCGTCGTCTTACATAAAAATATATACGTGTCGAATTGAGAACCTCCTTCGTTTTTGTCGTCGGTTAATAAATAAAGCCTCAAACGCCTTTTGAGCCAGACTTGATGGCGTCCAGTAGCACTGTAACACTGACATTTATATTAACTGACCATTTGAAAGTACCTGTAATAGCCTATTTGGATAAAATACATTTTGATTTTTAAATGTAACCCACATACATCAAATTCAGTCACCATCTACACAAAAGCAATACAAAAAATATATAAAAACAGCTCCATACCTGCGGATAATCTCCATCCTTTGTCTGATAGTCGAACACATAGAAAAATGTATTTGGGCCCGTTCCAATAGCACTTTTGCTGACGCTCAAGAAGTCGCCGGTTTGTACGAGAGGTGCTACGTACTGTGCATCTGATAGAGCGAGTACCGCTGCGTCTCGTGTGTTAATTGGATGCTTCAATTTGTAAAGAATAGTTATTTGATATTAAAAACAGATTTTATGGATTGGGTAAATGATTTATAATATATAAGTTAACGTATGACATCAAAGGCATTTGATAGTGGGTTCGATTCCCAGTCGGAGGAATGATTATATTTAAATTATTTCCATATATCTCTCTGGTAAGACAAAGTGTTGTATTGAATTCCGTCACTCAAAATGAGTGTTTTTTTACTAGGTTTTCTTATCTTATCCTGCTATGCAGAAAAAAAGCGCGAAGGGTAGCTACTCACAGATAAAAAGTGTTAAGTAATAAATTTGAAAGTTTCTCAATAAATAACGAATTCGACATAAATACTTTAATGAGATGAAATATCAAATTTTATATAAAATACTAATATTTCATTGATCTATTATCATAAGCTCCTTCGTGTTTCAGATGTCACGCGGAACATAGTTGGTAAATCAATTACTTCGTCATTTTCGTTTTAGTTCTTTAGGAGTTTGATCCCACAAATTTAAAAACAAGACGAGATAAATTTAAAAGTATAAATTACTCTTTATTGCTCTAATAAATACATGAGAAGGTAAAAAATATAAATAAATAATAATGTCAATAAATAATTAATATAATATTACAAATAAATATATCGTTGGAATGATTATTATTTAATTATATGTACTCTGCTTTGATAAACATGGCAAAGCGCGGCGTTAAGTTCCGCCAATCAAGACGGTGAATATGTGTAAATTTCAAACGGAAAAAGAAATGGAGTGTCTTGCTTGGCACTAGGTTCCCTTTGACTACCCTGCTATGCTGGCCATAGCGTAAACCTGCACAAATCTAAAGAAATTCAACATTTTGAACATTAAAATATAATTAAGTCTTCTAAACAGTGTATAAAACAAAAAGTAATCAAAGACTTATTGTATCTTAAAACTTTTACAGTTTCACGTTTAATTTCATTGTAATGGTAAACAATTCTGAATTCGACACACAATGTGAAGTTTAAGCCTAAAATCTAGATTACTGCCAAATGACTTTTGTTTGAGACTGTTCTAATAAAATCTTTTTTTAGAAGGTTATTTTCAGTTTCACGCATAGCAGGTTGGCATAGAGAACTTAGTGTCAAAATATTCCATTACCCGCTTTTCGAGACGTAGCATGAGTGGCGTTACACAAATAAAATAAAAGGAATTTAATCGTTTCCATGAGTGGGGATTAAAACCGCTACCACCGTCTCTACACCTACACCTTTTTTTATTAGTGACATATTTCTAATCATTTCTCCACTTTCCAATATATTGATTTAATTACACTTAGGTTATTATACGAATAGTATTTTTCAAACTAAAAAAAAAGTAACAAAAGGAAAACTAAATTAGTAAATCTATTTCTCAGCCGTATCCAAAACATATGTCTCACAATCTCCCCAAAGACTATTACTTCAATTTAAACGCTTCTCAGTTTATTTTTCCAATCACGTATGTAAGTAATGCGAGGCCGATAGAAAGAAAATAATACGACATGAAAGGGATTGGCAATCTTTGGCCCGACAAGATATATAGTGATCTAATAAGAAAATATTTTACCTGTACAGTCCGCTCCCAGTCGGTGTATTCATTTACAATCGTGAAGAATATCTCGCTCAAATGATATGTGTAGGCATTTCTTACATATGTCCTGAAATAAATGTAGCTTTTGTTAAAACGCTCCGTTCTCCATTGAGACATCGCGTGTTGAGTGACGGAACTCAACGCCGCGCCAAGCCTTCTTACCACAGCGGAAAAATGAAAATAATGCATTTATAATTATTACAATATCACCACAACCATCATCATCCTCACATTACCAAAATCGCGTTGACAGTCAAATGCTGTCACACTGCGCCGCGATGGATTCAAACAATATTTTGTAATATTTTATAATACTTATCAACCTATAGCCGTCCACTACTTAGCGAAGGCCTCCATCATAGAGCGCCAATCATCAAGGGATTACTATCATTCAAGGTATTACTATTATTTAAGGTATTACTATTATTCATGGTATTATTATTATTCAAGGTATTATTATTATTCAAGGTATTACTATTATTCAAGGTATAACAAGGTATATTGTTCAGTGTAGTTGGTATTAGATTATATTATAGACCTTACAATACTGTTTTATAATTTTTCTTTTCCAAACTTCAAAAATAATGTAACAAATCTAGCTATCCAATTTAGTAAGAGAGGTAACAATATTTTAAATCAAGTAAACATCAATTTGGTGTACAAATATCCTTACCTTATTATTCTGTCTCGCCTTTCACCCTCGAAACCGTTTTGTATATCTTGAGCTGAGAATTTCCACAGAGCCTCGCTCGTTACAACTCCGAACAGCAGATCATATTTATTCTGTCCGCCTCTTATCCCGAAAATCCTATCACCATTTCTTTTGTCCGCCTTAACATTATTGACACCGGATACGCTAGTGAAGCCTTGGAGATCATTCGGAACGAAGAATGTTAGCAGCTCTTTCGCATAATCAGTTTTTACTACAACACCGTCCACTGATGGCCCGAAAGCTGTTAAATAACTTGGTGTACTAATTTCGGCGGACATTAACTCTAGGAGAGGTACTTCTCGAAGGCAATCTACGATAAGTTCGTGGTCCTTTACAATATCTTCTGGTAAGGTGCAGTTAGATTGCTTTGCAAGTTGGACGGAAAAGCTAACAGGGTCTTCTACTAACGCCCATGAGCTCAATGCTGAACCGGAGAGAAGAATTGCTCGATGGAAAAGACCTAACACATGGATATATTTATTATAAATTACATACGAGTAGTGATGGTAGAATATCGATAAACGTATAAGGTGTTTGCTAAATTTCCTCTAAATATAAAGAATATTTCCACCCTCCCATAATTTGAATGTAACATATTCTTTCTTAAAAATCATATTGCACTATCTATATTATAAAATTGTCAAAAATTAAAACTTGTATAATTTCTGATATTGTTACAAATAAGCAATAAAAAGTATAAAATCTAAATTTGTATGTTTATTAGCTACAAAACCAATTTTTTTTTCTAAGTTAGTCTCTTGTCTTTGGTACAATATAATTGTCCAATCGATCTATTATTTTTTTTAATAATAACTCTTAACGCCTTTATTTCTACCTTAACATTTTACGTTACGTTACATCTACGTTAACATTACTCAAATTGATTAAGTAATTTTTAGTTAATCTTTTAGATACAAACAGACAAATAATTAAAACAATTCTATGTTTAATATTACATATACATATAGAAATTAAGCAATTCCATTTATACTAACCAGGTACGACAGTAGGTGAAATCATCAAGAAGTTTATACAGGCGGCCCCTGAACCGTGTCCTAGCATAGTAACATTTCCAGGATCGCCACCGAATAGCGCTATATTCTGTTGTACCCAATGTAATGCGGCTATTTGGTCCATCAAGCCGTAATTTGCGACTCTTGCCTTCAAATGAGGTATTGGATTTGCGTTTAGAAAACCTACGGACGTTTTGCAAATGGTTTAGTTTTTTATTTAACTAAATTGTAAAGAAAAAGACTCACTATGAGTATTATATTATGCAAATTCCGGATGTGTGTGTTGAATTCCGGAGTTTATCGCCGTATTTTTTCTTCTTAGACTTGGTTTTGTTATTTAATAAAATTTTAGAGAAAGATTAGGTGACTTGAGTCATATCATGCAAATTTTAGAGATTGTGTGTATTGAAAGTCGGTGCTTAAAATTGTTTTTTTCTACTAAGACTTGTTTCACACCTGAACAAAAACTAGGTGTGAAACATATCCACTTTCTGACCAAAATCGAGACGTTGTATGAGTGGCGAAAATTTACGCTGCGCTTTGGGTATAAATAAAAAAATGAAGACAAATTAATTCTGGACTCACGATATTCGTGTACTGTTTTATAGATTCCATGATAACTATTTTGTTATATCAATAAAAATAATTATTTCATCTAGCATTGTAATTATAGTCTAGTAAAATTAGATACCGCCCGTACTCAAGATGCAATGTCTTAATTCGAATTACTTAAAACTAAATTTTTCTACACGTCATGTATGTCGGAAAGACTCAGGAAGCTATAAAATAATTTCTATATAATTCAAATTAACGATTTTATCTTGATTTTTCCTTTAATTTCTCAACTTCTGCTTTATACCGCATAGGTATGCGGTACCTACCCAGGCAGAATTCGAAAAATTGCGTGGTTAGTGGCGGAACTTACCACCACGCTTTGTCTAACTAGAGCAGGGCATTCTTATTGAATCACTAATGTCTATGTTATAAAAAGGGGAGTAAATATTTTTAAGCTTTCTTTGTTTTTTTTTCAGTAGTCTTATAATATAATACAAATTCACCCTTTTTTCCGCATAGCAGGGTACTTTAGTTAAAGAACTTAGTGCCAAGGCACTCCATACTTAATTTTCCACGCAAATTCGATCGTTGCGTGTTGAGTGCCGGAACTCAACACCGCGCTTTGTCTTATTCGCCATAGCGGAGAAGTTAAAATACAATGTAATAGTTTATTATAAATAAAAGCTTTATTTGTAATTAAAGCAATGCTAAAGTTTCGTTTCCAAGTTATGTCAAACAATGTTTTTGGATGAAAAACTGTAATAGTTTCTTTTACATAAAACACAATTCTTCAATCTCTCTATAATAACTTGTACAAATCTTTTTGTAGTCTCCTTTACAAAATAAGCAAATAAAACTCAGTTTTAAAGACATTCCGTTCTCTACGTTTCACCCTTTTCACATTACGTTTTAATTTGCAGATCTTAACACCGTAATTGTATTCGACTTTACTTATATCAACTGCGACATGATGACATCTTAATAAACCAAGTTGCGTTCGATTATAAATTAAAAAAAAAGAAGCGAGATTCATTGTTCCCATATTGAATGAATTTATGTACAGCCCGCGTGAGATGGCTTTGTCACGTTTCACTTTGACTAATTAAATATTCTTGTACCAATTTTCTATGGTGCTTAGTTAGGAATATTTGTTGGGTTTGATATATCTTGAAAATTGGGCGTTAATTAAATTGTCTGAAGTCGATGGCCAGAGTCAATATTTACGCTAAAAGGACCTCCAGCAACTGCACGTTATGTTTGTTAATAAGATGGAAAGTGGAGATAGAAATTTCTTATTAATAGATTTGTTTATTCCGAACAAAGAAAGCAAACACTGATTGAAAAAAACATTGCGTCGTTTATGACGAAACCTTTTAAGAAATCAATAAAAATATTTAACTTTTTGTTATACTATTACCCGCATAGCATATTGACTACCCGTCAAAGAAAACCTAGTGTCAAGAGTATCGCTTCTGCCCGAATTTGAGACATTGCGTGTTAAGAGAATGAACATATTTTAAATATATTAACTTCCCCGAGTGGGAATCGAACCAGCAACCAATCACGATTACAATCAGACGCGTTCTCACTGCGCCACGATGGCTGTAAACGCTAATCATAGTTCCCCCAATTGGAGTTAGAATCCATACAGCCAGACACCCAACTAAACGCAATTTTACTAAATTCATATTTTATATTTTCTCAAAATGCACATTTTGAGTACTACTTCCTCTAGTAACAGAATGACCTGATTACAACTAAATTTAAATTTATTTTTGAAAGCTCGTGGCCCTGAGTCAAAATAATATATGTAAATTGTAGGTTAGGATTAAGCTTTACTAATATTTGTTTGCAAAATGTTTGGTTAACTTGTTGTTAGTATGAAATTTTATGCTGCTATTTGCAGGCAAAGAGGGAAATATTTAGAAATTAAGGTCATAGCGCAGTTCTGAGTTAGAAGTGCTAGGTAATGGGTTCAAATATATACAATAATAACACGGCAAGGTAAGTAACTGTAAAGTCATTCAAGGTGAACGCCTGACGGCCCAACGTCGTCTTCTTGTCATGAACGATGTCGTTACTCCGAAACACAAAGTAGCTTAAAAACGTTAACCTAGAATCAAGTGGTGGTTGCTGAATGAAGCTTGGGTACGAGCCCTGTCAGCACTTATTACGGCGGGTTAGCAAGTTTTGGCCTTTCTAGGGGAGGACAGGTCATCGACAAGGAGACATGGTGATGGAATGACAAAGTGCAGGAGGAGATTGATAAAAAAGCCTGCCTTTAAGGAGTTGCAGCAATAGCAGGGAAGGAAATTGGAGCTGCAGCAAGGAGGATTTATTGCCCCGATAACACCTGACGAAACTCGGGATAGTCTTCGTGGCATAAAAAATCGGAAAGCGATTGGACTTGACGACATTCTGATAGAAGCGTTGTAATCATTGGGCTCTCTTGGGGTACTCATGCTTACTGACCTTTTAACCAAATCTTGAACACTGGAACGATGCCATGTCAGTGGGGATACAGCTTTATTAACCCTATTTATAAAGGCAGAGGCAGTGTTCAAGATTGTGGTAGTTATAGGAGCATTAAGATCATGAGTCACACCATGAAGATCATGAATCACACCATGAAGCCGATGACATAGCGCAAGCTTATTGACGTGAGCCGGGTGACGCTGGAGCAGAGAGTGAACCTGTACGCTTTAAGCTTTTGTAAGGGTACGCTTGAGAACGGCGGTCTTAAACTTAATGTATCGAAGACCGAGTACATGACTTTCGGAAGCCCGGACTCTGGCACTATCCATATAGGTCCCGAATCAGCCGTTCAGTCGGAGAGTTCAGGTACCTTGGATCTATTCTGCACAAGTCTGGAGGCATCGATCACGATGTCCAATCCAGAATAAGCGCTGCTGGGCAAAATGGCGTGAGGTCAGAGGAGTGGTCTGCGACCGCAGAATACCCAATGGACTAACCACTGAGAATGTCAAAGATCGTGCAAAGTGGAGGAGATTAAGTAGGAAGGCAGACCCTGGCTAGGCCAAGACTAGTACCAAATAGAAAAAAAAGGACACAGACAGAAAAAAAAAATCGCGTATTTTTCACATTTTCTGTCCATGTAATCTTAAATAAAAAAAACAATTCATATGATACTTGAATTATAGATACAGCTTTAAGTTTTTTATAGCAGGGTACGAAGAGAGAACCTTGTATCAAGACACTCTTTTTTCTACTTTACGACAGAATTCAAGACATTGCGTGTAGAGTGATGGAATTTATCGCCGCCCTTTGTGTTGGCACCAAAGCGAAGGTATAAAAATAGTTTAAATAAAATAATTTCCTTGAATAGGGATTGACCCACAACCATCGTGTATGTAGTCGCGTATGTCACACTACGCCATGATAATTAGTTAATTCACTTTTGAGGCCATCTTGAAGTAGTGGGACAGTGCAGCATCGGGCTGTACACAGCAATGATTATATTTAAATTATTTACATTTCCCCCGTCTGAAAAAACTAAGCGCGGCGGTAAGTTCCGCAACTCAATACTCATTGTCTCGGTTTTGGGCGGGAAGCGTAAAAACGGAGTGTTTTGACACTATACCTACCCTGCTATGCAGAATATAAGTGTATATAGATGTATCAAATCGTAAAAAATGGCATACCTCAAAATTCTTAACGGCTTTTATATTATATAATTAACAAAAAACTTGACAACGATAATTTCTTTTAAAAATACAAAAATAAAGAATTACCTAATATACCAAGCCTGTAGTTGATCGTTATGACCACTAAGCCGGCGTAACTCGATAGAACGGCGCCGTCATACACGTTCCCCGAATTCCACTCGAACGATTCACCGTGGATGAATATAATCACAGGATATTTTGCTTGAAGTGTCGGTCCAACTGTAAAAGGAAATAAGAAAATACGGCGTTAGCAAGTGGAACCTGTCGTGTAAAATGAAACTCAACATAGCCTTAGACATTTATAGTATTATGTTAAGTTTAAGATTTGAAAATAAAAAATAATAATTAATAAGGAAAAACGGACGGACAAAAGTGTCTGTAGTGATGTATATAGTGAGTATATTTAAATAAAAAAAATGCTGGCAGTTATAGTGACTATTTAGAAAACGTATAAAAATTTGAACGCAGCGGGTATCTTAAACATGTTTTTCAATTTCCTAAGTGTGTAATTAACATTTTAAAATGATAATAAGTTTTAGGGACTGCCGATAGAAGAGAACACTTAATATAATTTAGAATAATATCATTATAATTTAGAATTTTAGTATTAAAATTTGATTTATCCCATTTAAAAAACCTAACCTAACTCATAAATACTAAAGAAGCTTCAGTTCAAAAAAACGTAAATGTAAAATCCTAGAATGAAGTTATTCAATATACAAAAAGAAGTTATCACAAAATATTCTCGGAATTTCCTTGAAAATCCAAAGAAATGTATGAAAATAATAAAAATCTCTTTCCCTATGACAGTTTGCAACGTTACAGGTAAGTTACGGAAAGCTACTCATGCAGTGTTTGTTCTAGATGTAACAATTCAAATTACATGTCTCTCTCTCTGTCTCTCTTATGCCAATTAAAAAAAGATAGATACATAAAGTTCGCAAGTTACTTAGTTATACAATAATAAATATATATGAAATAATATCGCCGGTACATAGTGTAGCGTGTTCAAGTCCTGTTATATATCGATGGTAGCGTGTTTAAGTCCTGTTATATAGACGCTCACATTCTGGTAACAAATACTGTAAACCCTTAATTCACTTATAACACGGTATCATATATGGCATAAAAGTGGAGGGTTGAGTGACAAAGCATAAAGATACTGGGTTACTCAGAGAGAACCAAGCGAACGCTACGCTTGTCCATACCTCTTTCACCTCGTCCGCTCTCATCGACCTCTTCATACACGCCCTCCGGGGGGTCCTCATGCTTTTATCGCGACCTTTCTGAAGTATCATCAAGACTGTGTTCTCGAATTTTGAAATGAAACTATTTTTAAGCAGATTAATCACGTATATTATTAGTATTCAAAAATACATTTTAGAAACCCAACGTTTCAAACACTTTACAGTAGTATGTGGTCACAGGTAGACTACGCGACAGTCTTATCCGCTGATTAATGCGGTTAAAAATAGTTTCATTTCAAAATGTGTAAAAATCGCGAAAACTAAAATCTTTTACGTGTTCTCGAAGTTTAACCGAGGAAACCATTCCTTCATCATCACTCATCATCTCAACATACCCAGGCCCAGGCACGTTCTTCATCATTCTTCATCAGTAATCACTTGGTTATTTGACAAAATATGAAAATTGTAGAAATCATGTAAAACTTGAACTAAAAGAAAATAACAAAAGCTTTAGCTTTCTCTAGTATCACAGTTCTAACGCGACCCAGATCCTAAGACGGCAGTATTTTAAGTTTTCACTACCTTTGTTTATGTTATTAGTGTTTCGCATGACGGATTCGAATCGTATATAAATTCCCGCTTTGGACTCAATCCAAGCAAATGAAATATGTTTTTCTCATTGAATACAAATGAAAATGCTCATATTGTTTTGGTTGCTGATGTTTAACCGACTGTGGTTGTATGAATGGTTGTGTGTTTAACAATTGATATTTTTATTTATTTATAAGAATCCAACCTACTACAAAACTATAATAAGATTTAATTGGTGTACAATACATTTAAATATATATGTCTAATTTAAAGGTAACTTTACATATAATAAAAAAATTTGAACGCAGCGGGATTCAAACCCACGCCTCTTGTAAGCCGTCGAAGCGCTCTGACCGCTAAGCCCTTATTATGAAAACACTCCGGTAATGCAATAAGCGTATTGAGTGGTAATGAGTAGATTTAAACTATTACTATTCCACCGAGTAGTATTTGAACCCCCAAACAATCACCTTTACAGTCAAACGCTGTCCCACTGAGCCACATGGGCTCAATTTATTTAGTATTTTTTGGCGTTGCTCATACTACTCAACTCTCTAATTTAGTCTATATGTAAAGTACTCAATGTCTCTAATTTACTCGCAAAGTGAAGAACGGAGTGTCTTGAAACTAGCTTCTCTCTGCCTACCCAGCTATGCGAAGAAATCGTGAAGCAGCTGTAGTTTTAAAAATTTATTACAATCATTTTAATCCTTACTAAATCAATCAAACGACGATATATTTTTCAATGATAAACACAAAAATATACGTACTATTTCATTGCAACATCTGACATGTAGAGGCTTACTGTAATAAAACTTTATTATGGCGGGCTTACTGAATATGAAATACCAATAAATTCAATATGCCCCAAAAACAAGAGCGTATAAACTTTTTAAAAGGCTTGTAAAAGCTTTTTGTGACAAAATGTGTCTATACGTTTTTTGTCTTCACGCATCATTTGTGTGTAGTTTCGACGAGTTAAGACACTTTTGTTCAAATTTGCCTCTTCTAGAGATATTGGTAAATTATATTGTATTTTGTATAACCAGATCTAGTAAATATACGTGTGTATTTCCCCTATATTAATATTTTAAAGAAAAAAATTAGACCCTTTTTCAAAAAAAATATGCGGACATAGAATAAAATTTGGCATATTCCAAGTGTATATAAAAAAGGAAGGCAGAAAGCCAATATTTTTTATAATAATGTATTAGAAGTATAAGTATGACACAAACCCCAATGTGTTGTACATACACTTTATAAAGTGACATATAAATACATGTGGCTTCTAGCGGGTCTACTAGTAAATATAATTTGCTTGCCATCAACTACATGTCCTGGATGCGTCAACGCATATATTTCCTTAGTACGTCGTACATGATCTTTGGTAACCACCACCTAAATACCCGTTTCGTAAATACAAAATATTTACAGTCAGATTCGTTGTGGATTCAATATGCAATCGGGTTAAAATATTTTTAACATTTTTCAAGTGTTAATCACACACTTAGGATATTGATAAACATATTATTAGAAAATGTATAAACATTTGAACTCAGCGGGATTCGAGCCCGCGCCTTTTTGACGGTTTTCAAGAGGCGCAGGATCGAATCCTGCAGTGTTAAAATTTTTATACGTTTTCTAAAAATATATTTAAAATATTTACTCGCTCTGGTACCTAAGCCGTTGAAGCCACTCAACACGCAATATCTCGACCGGGTGGAAATTGGATAAAGGAGTTTTCACTCTAATTTCTATCTGACTACCCAGCTGAAGCTACCCTGCTTTTGAATTTACATTGCGCAGGTATCGAACTCGCGACACCCAGCATAATTTAAAACCCAATAAACACTTAACCACGACTTTAATAAGGAACCAAGGGTTAAAATAAATAATTCTACACGACGACGCAATTTCCTGCACGCCGCTTGTATAGCTCATGGCGTTTTAATAGACGCGTATTTGAATTTCACTCACGTTCACATACGATTGTCTGAATATTAGATAGTAAATACTAAGCTAGTATATCTTTACGTACAATCGGTTTAGACAGACAGAATTCAGTGATATATGATGTTATTAAAGCGTAAACCAAGAGTTGCCTTAGCAACCTCAACGTCAATTTGTACATAAGTGTTATTTAGTGTATAAATTTGATGTATTAATAACGAAATAAAAATCTGCACTTCTTCTCAATTTCTCCAACTCAAAAGGTGCTCAAAACTTTTCTTTCATATATTGATGCAAGTGTATATGGATTTATAATGGTGACCGGCTCGCGGTTTCGCCCGCATGAACTATAGCTGTTTCGGGTTTTCGGCGGCAACACAATAAAATTCCTGGAAAAACTCAAAAATTGGAAGAAACACCTAACTAGAACAATATTTAGTTTTAGTTACGTTTAAGTCTAAACGTTCCCGCACAAAACAAAAATATATATCCCGCACTCTATCCCCAAGATACCTATATGCCAAATTTAATCTTTCTATGCGCAGTAGTTCAGTCTGTACGTTGTCTGTCAGTCACTCAATGAGTAACTCAAGAGATTTTAAAATTTTTAAAGCTTTATTCACTTAGAAAACACTTAGAAAATTGTAATAATCATTGGCTAGCAAAAATTTGTGGAATTTTTTATACAGAGTTGCTAACACCAACAATAAATTGTAATCAGCGTATAAGAATTTTAACAAAGCCGCATGTAGAACGCATGGCTTAGCGGTCAGAACGCTTAGACGGTTTCCAAGAGGCGCGCGTTCAAATTCTACTGAATTCAATTTTTTATACATTTTCTAAAAATATTTTTCAATGGTTTTAATAGAAATAAAATTGTTAACTTATAATCCACCTATAGCAATAAAAGAATTCTAGGTCATATAAACATTTATCCTTCTATCGGCAGCTGCCCCACTTAGAGTATTTTCAAGCAAAATAAACGTTCGTAAAATTGCACATCCGCAGACACACTTCTATATAAAAAAACACAGTCATCATTTTAAACACTTTAAAGTTCTGTGAACCATTCAACCTTTTATTGAGAGAAGCATATAGTTCGATACTTCAAGCTGGAGTTATGTTTAATATTTGTATTACAATCGCATATTGTTGTTTTGAAAATTGATGGTTAAAGTAAATGTCAAAATTTAAAGCCATGTTTTGATACCCACTTGGAGAATGAATTATATTTTATTGATTTTTACATATAATTAAAATCTATTTAACAGTAATTTAGGTGAGCTCGGACAGTCGAGCGTTCATGAGCATTATAAAAGGCATCTTTAGCCTACAGTTGGGTTGCAAGTCCCAGGTAATGCTTCGTACTCTTAATACTTATAAAACCATTCTCACACTCACGGTGAATCCATGGAAAGCTATAAAGTCTTTTCGGCTATTACTATTTTTTTTACAATTATTAACGACTTTAAATGGAAAATGGTAAAAATATAGTGACTGTCCTGATTTTATTATATGAACCTCAAAATAATTTCAAATTTCAATAAACACGACTTATATTTGAACTCGTAACCCCTACCTATTAGTTAACAAATTGAAACATCAGTTATATTAATAAAATTTAAAATTTAACAGTTCCGAAAATAAAATACATGATTTTTTTCCATTCATAAGTCTTAATGTTAAGAACTAACTACACTATAATATACCTATTTCGTAATTGGTTGGCTACAAAGCACTTCTAACAGTACAAATGTAGGTCATGACGTTGATATGTTCCACATTTACATGCAGATGAGTCGCAGCGACTCGTGTACGTATCTCGTAGTAGGT
This sequence comes from Podotricha telesiphe, assembly GCA_038994665.1. Lineage (NCBI taxonomy): Eukaryota > Metazoa > Arthropoda > Insecta > Lepidoptera > Nymphalidae > Podotricha > Podotricha telesiphe. The sequence continues at coordinate 86,116 of JAOYRR010000489.1, forward strand.
ACTATATTAAATTTTGTGACTTGTGGTTTTGACAACGTCACTAGTATATCGCGTTTAAACCCATTAGTTTATTAATTATGTCTGTAAGAACAGTTTATTAATTATGTCACTATGTTTTCCAATTTCTACTCATATGCAGCTTATTTCATGATATATGACATTTTGCGACTTATGATTTTAGGAAATTAACAGCCATTTCTGGGAATGTTATTTCGCGTACTAAATTTTTGAGCGTACGTTTTGGTGAAATTGTGATTTGTCACTCTTTTCCGCTTATATGCGAATAAGTCACAGCTTCGTGTACGTGTTTCTTAGTAGGTATTAATATTTGATATTGTGACTTGTGGTTATGAGAACGTTAGGTATACATGCTTAATTAAAATTTTATTATTTAAATTATTATCATTTCTTCGCTCTGGTAAGATAAGAGCGGCGTTGAGTTACGCCACGCAATATCGCGATATCTGGCGGAAATGAAAAAACGGAGTGTCTTGGCACTAGGTACTCCCCGAATACCCTAATATGTGGAAAACGAATTGAAGTTTTCTTTTGACAATAGCCATACACTATATTGCCTTTAAAAACTCAACATGTAAGTATGGCAATTTTCATTAGGGTTACGTTGTAAAAACATGTTTTTGCAATGTTAAAACAACGGAAAGGCCTCTTATGTAATTGGTTGACTACAAAGCACTCTAAACTCACGCTTGATGTATGAGTGGCGTGACGTTGATTTGTTCTAGATTTACATGTATGTACATGTGTGTTACTTTATTACTGGAACATAAACAAAGCTATGAAAAGCTGGTATTAGTATGAAAATTTTGCATATGTAGCAACGAAATGAGTAATTAGTGTGAAGGGTCGTGTATGAAAATACACCATTTTAAAGTCAAGGTCTTTTTGCAATTATTCTTGTGTTTGTTCAGTTGTAGTTTTTTGTAATGAACGTCTAATTTTTTTAAGCTTTAGTGCGGAAAAATGAAAGTACCAGAGCGGAGAAATTAAAATAATATAATTCCCTCGTATGGGAATCGAACCTACCATCATCGGCACGATGGCCTTAAAATGTATATATCTAGTAAATTTATTTTATAATCCGATACAATGTAATACTACTTATATGTAAACATCACATGCAAGATAGAAATGTATATATAATGGTTTTTTTTTAATAAATGAACACGTAAAGTTAGCACTCTATACCGTTACAATACAATATCTACAAGCTAATATGTAACTATAACAATATTAATAAAATCATTATTGACTTATTGCCTTTCTGCCGTTGTGAAATGCCGTTAGGCACATGTTAAAAATGTCAATATACGTGGATACACTAATTTATTGTTAATTAGCGAACCGCACTTGGCTTTTGCGTAAACTACATGACTACAAATATTTCGCTTTTTTGCTCGCATGACAAAATTTTTATTAAAATCATGCCAAAATTACTTATCAGTTGTTATTTTTTTATTTATTAACTGATTGCAATAAAATAAACACAAAATGTTATTTTGTAAAATTATGGTATTTTCGTATACCTTTAACATTTAGTGTTTATTTCATTTGAATCGGTTAGTAAATAAATGAGTTACAACCATTTGAATTGTAAACATTAGCAAAATGTGTGAGTTAAGTGCGAGCGCGGGCGGTCAAAAGTACGAAATATTTTAGTCGTGTAGTTTCGGGTCGCTAGTAATAAAATGTAGTCATTAACATCTCTATAGTCAAGTGATACGAATAACCAGAGCGGGGATATAAAAATAATTTAAATGTAAGTAATAATTATAGTTTAGAAGAAATAATGTTGTTTCGAAACCCACTGCGTTCAAATCCTATGAGTATTTGAACTGTTTCCTAAAAGTGTGTGTCACATTCTAAGTGTGTGAATAACACTTTACCTAAATAACAAAATATTTCAATAAAAAGTATTCTTTGTTGCCAAATGATTGTTTGTAGAAAAAAAACTTTAAATAGGGAAATTTGTAGTATATTAAATGTATTAAGCGTATAAGAATGTCAACGTAGCCAGATGTAGAACGCATAGCTTAGCGGTCAAAGTGCGTAGATGGTTTCCAAGAGGAGCGGGTTCCAATTTTCTAAAAAGATTCTAAAGATATAGAAAGAACAAGAAGATCATATCCTTAATATGAGGTGAGGTTAAAAATTATAAAATAAGTTTTTTTTTACTAGGATAGCCAGAATCTAGAACTTAGGAGGTGGAGGAGGGTCTAGGGTTAAAAGATTCGTAAATTTCCACAATCCCGCAGAAATTAATCGATGAAACAATCAAAATGCTACCGCATTTCCATTTATTCGAACAATGGAACACCAAATATTTGCAACGCTCCCGTTATTCTTACTTGAGATTTAAGTAAAAGTGATAATTTACAGTTTCATTCAGCGGTACAAAAGATCTTTCTTATGAAACTATCGTAGCGGACGGGCATTATGAGGTGTGATTAAAATTGTTCGACCGAAAGGCCAAAGGATTTCCAATATTCTATTGACGTAGAATTAAAATTTAGTATATATAAATCATCGGGAATTCTTTTTCATTGGATATAAAAGTTATAGAAAATATAATTTTGCTTTGTTCTCAATTCATATTTACATAATAATATAGATTCGAACGTAACTCTGTCTCTCTGTGACACGGTCAAACCGCTGAACCGATTGTGAAGAAATTGTATATATAGTCTTGGGATGAACATAGGCTTTTATCTCCCATTTGTTTTTACATTTTTAAGTAATTTTTATTGTTTTATAAAAAAGCTGCAAAAAAACAACTATAACTCACGCAGGCGAAGGCGAGAAGAATGACATCGAATTTTGCCATAATATAATATCGCTAAATACTCGAAATGGAAATAAAGTGATTAATTACTTGACACAATCTATCGGTCATTTGGAAGATATAAAAAGATAACATTAGTATTAAATTATAATATAAAATTAAATATATTGAAATCATAAAATTCATCTTCAATCAATTATTGTATAAAAATAAATCTAAGAATTGATGAATGCCCCAAAAAAAAAACAATTATTAGAATCGACAGCGACTGGCTGCACACTTCTGATAGATTTATCGAAAGTATTTTAATCATTTTATTTTCATTCATCTGGTGACTAAACAAAGCGTACCTTTTAGTTTGGTAACTCAATAAGCAGTGTTTCGACACTTCGACAAAAAAAAGTCAAATTTAACCCCAAATACCCAAAAGGATCTAGGAGATGCAAAAAGGAAAGTACCTATTTACTTCAACCATTTCCACGTCAGCTACAAAATATACTCTCAACATGCACAATGAAATATTATAACGTCGAAATTCAAGCAACGGACTCGCATTGTATGTCGCATTCTGTAATTTATGAATGGAAGAGAATTGGTTCGCTGCATGAATAAAATATTACAAAACTTTTATTATTTGTTTCATAACAATTACGAATGAAACTAAAATTTATGGTAGGATCATTTTTACTATAACTGACTTTCCAAGACTGATTTTTCTTTGCCCCATTTTATTTTAAAATGTCTTGCCTGTTATTTTTTTTACAGTTTTACGGATTTTCTTGTATAGGAGTGTAGTGAGAGAGAGTCTAGTGGAGAATGAAAACATTTCTTTTTTCCGCTTAACCTACCTTCTTATAAAGGAATGAATGAATGAATAAAGGAAAGGAATGATACAATAATGTCACTAGAGTATTGATACTCTAGTGATATTGTACAAAAAACTGATTTAGTACAAAAAGTATTCAAATTCAAATTGAAAGGAGATAATGGTATCTTATCACAGTGTTCTCATTGAAGTGAACAATTCTATAAGATAAATCAAAAACCAACAAATTATGCATCAAAGACTGCATCACTATATAGGTAAATCTAAATTGGTGGCGGAATTTATGTCACGTAATATCTAATTATATATATATATATATATTAATTAGTAAATTTACGTTAATAATATAATATATCCAAATTTGTAATATATTGTATATTGGAGCACGGAGTGTCTTGACACTAGGTTCTCTTCATCTCTTTTTGTTTTATTGTATAGACAAAGGCAAACAAATGTCCGGGTCACCTGATTGTAAGTGTATTTCTGCTACCAATAGAACAATACTTTGACAAGAGAAAATACTATTTATAAATATTTTATTTATTCTATAGACAAGGCAAACGAGCATTCGGGTCACATGATGGTAAGTGATTACCGTCGCCCACGATCCCGTGTAACACCAGAGGAACTACAGGGATGTTGACGGCCGTTCAGGTGGAAATAGACGCGCATTTTGAAGGTTCCCATGTCGAAAAAAAACCACGTGGAGAGTGCTTTGGAGCGTTTGCCTTGTCCAGAGTGCGGTTCTGTGCCCTTCCCAGAATTTGACGGGTGGCCTGAGTTGGTAGACTCAGGAAGGGACCTCTCTGACCTGTACCTAATCCTACGAAAAATATAAAGATGCTTTATTTAATATAAATATCACCACACAAATATAACTCGACATTTACAAACATGTAATACAAAACTAGAAAAGATATATTTTGATTAAAGTAAGAAATAAACGTGACCATCGAAGTGAGCAAATTCCACGATAGCGCCACTTGTGAACGTTTCAAATGTAATTGCGCGTACCAATATCAAATATAGACAACGACTATAGCTAAGAGGGCGATATGAAATCCCGATATATGATATATAACATATACAGTTACAATGAAATGCTTGTATATATTTAAAAAAAAACACACATTTTTGGAACACATATAAAAATGCTTTGTAGAGGGATTCGTACCTGCGCCTCTTGGAATCCAACACAGATGCTAACATTAAAAATAAGTTGTAATAAGCGTATAAAGAATTCAAGGTAGCCAGAACGTATGGCTTAGCGGTCAGAGCACGCGGACTAAACAAGAAGCGCGGTTTCAAATATTTGTATGTTTTCTATATAATATGTGTGCAAGCAACATTTTATTTTTCATGACATTTTTCTTGTTTATCTAGCTTTTGGATGAACTAATTATGCTTCCAAGTTAGGTATTAAATACAGTTTTAGTTCAGCTTTCCAGTGTAGCAGGGTATTAGAGAGAACCTAGTGTCAAGTATTTCTATATAAAATGTCATCGCAATTAGTTCAGCGATTCGGCCGTGATTACGTCACAAACAGACAGACAGACATTTCTTATTTATAATATTATATATTAATTGTAATATTACTATGGATTACTTCCATTTGCTACATGTTGGCATTGAAACTGACTCAAGACTTATAGTAAATTTCTTTATAGCAAGTCTTCCACATCAGAGGAATGTTATTTTTTTAATAAAAACGAGTGTGTATCGAATACGCCACTATCGCGTTTATTTACTACCACAACAGCACTTAAACACTTACAACTATAGCGTCTCACTAGACGCTGTACCACTGCACCACTATGGCCTCATTTTTTAATTAGGATTTTAAATTTATCTATCTTTAATAACTTTTTCAGGTGAACACCCAACCGAAGCCAGATTCGGACGAACCGAAGCCGGGCACCGGCACTCCGTTCTCCACTTTCTACCCGAAATATCCAAAGCTGCGCTTTGTTTCATCAGAAAGGACAAGTGAAAGGCATTTAAATACAATAATTCCTTCGAATGGGAATCGAACCCACAACTAATCGTGTTCACAATGAGACGTCTCGTCTCTATGTTAATATATAAAATAGTATAGTACTATATTTGTTTGTGTACACGAAAAACGAAATTAGAGAATTGGTTCATGTGAGAATCAAACCTATGACCATCACGTTAAAACACTATTTAACTGCAACATAATAACTAATTTCTCTTCACTCGTAAACCAAAATTAATGAGATAATAATTTTAAAATTACATATTAATATTACATTTATTCAATTATTTAATATCTTTAACATATTATACGTAGATAATATATTACCTTGAACCGGCGTATAAATATTCATATACAGGCAGTCTTCACTTTGATTTTTCAATCGGGGCAGTAATCTCCTCAAGTACTCTAGTCTGCCCTTCGGCATCTTCTCAAGAGTTAGCGTCTCATTGGAGATGTCTGGCAAACGTTGGGGACACACTGGTCCCATTTGGTCAACTGTTTTAACGTCGTCCCATGGAGCTGGTGCTCTCGTGGGTGCGAATCTAAATGAAAGAATATATATAACTATAATGTGCTCTTGATTTCTTAAAATTAGTAAATTATTTTTTTTTCATAAAATACAAGTTGCCATCGTGGAAATCATTGCGCCCAGCAAACTGTACACGTGATGGTTTTTGGGCTCGATCCTACTAGGGGAGTTATTATCTTTACATTATTTTCATTTCTCCGCTCTGGTGACAAGACAAAGTGCGGACAAATCAAAATGCGGACAAGACAAAGTGCGGAGACAAAGGGTTTCGGATTTGGACGGGAAGTGTATACGGAGTGGCTTGGTTCTACCATGATTAGTGGCACCAATACTTTGTGGGTGAAGCCGTGGAGCTGTTTTAAATACAATTATATAGAATAGAATGTTACTAAAAAGGCACAGTGAAAGCGTTCCTTTAATATTAGCCTGCATGTTGGGTAGGCTCTAATTTTGACTCGTCTCAATAAAAGAATAAATATTTTCTAAAAATATAAGTCCATAAAATTATTGTATAAAATTAGGTAAATCTCAACTGGTTCCCGATGGAATTTAATAAGAAACAGCAGAAGTCGAATTTAACATGGAAAATTATATTGTTTAAACTTAAATATGCTGTGCACGTCTCACAAGTTCAAAACCTATAAACTATTTTTAATCTAATTGAATTGAAAATCCTGACAACTTTTGAATTTTATGACATAAATTGAAAGGAAACTTTGTAAGTTACATTTTTGTAATAATTTAATGAAAAATGCCATTCTCTTCTTTATTTTATATTGATGTAGATACCATAGTGGCTATCGCTGTGCAGTAAGTCTGCGTCTTGATGTAAATGCGATTGTTTGTGGGTGTGATTTCCACTTGGGGAATCATTATATTTCAAATATTTTTATTTATCTGCTTTGCTACTCGAGACAAAGCGTGGCGTTGAGTTCCGCCGAATTTGTTGAAGTTGAGTTTCGGATAGAAATTGGAGAAAAAGCCGTGGGTTTAAATTTGATAAGGGAAATGTTACTCTTTATGATGTTTACTTTTTTCAGCATATCAGAGTAGCCCGAGAGAATTTTCAAGTATCAAGAAAACATTTTTCGCCTGAATTTTGGTCATTGTTCGTAACTCTTTTAAATTATTATTAAAATAAAAACATTAAATACAACAATTTAAAATACAATACTACAATACATACCTATTGGAGCCAGTAGGGGGCGTCGCATACGGCACTCCCATATACGCTTCAACTGGCTTCAAATACTTATGCTGGTCCATAGGCAGTATAACACCTTGTAATTTACCGTACCTTGTTCCTATTATTCTAGTCCTTAACATAGAATTTCTACCTCCACTAAAATTGTTACCACTAGAATTTGCACTTAATAATAGAACTAACAGTATCACTAGCTTGATCCTCTCATGAGACTGTAATTTGCATTTCCTCTTGAATTTACACTGAATATTCAATAAGAAGCATATTAATTTCACGTTTATCAAATACTGCTTTATAGAATTGCATATGTGTAAAGGCAGTTTGTGTAATGCCATCGTCATTATATATCACCTCTGCGAAATCATCCTTCATTAATTTCATTAATTATCATTGCATCTTGTTTTGTTGCGTATACTTCTTGTAAATCATCAATTTTTGCTTTTTCTTGAGTGAAGGATGTAACTACACCTGAAACAAAAGGTATAATTAAATTCTAATTCAATTAAACTATGATGGTGGGATCGAGTTAATTTAGTCGAATGGAGTATTCAATATAGCATTTGTTCAGCCCATTTATCAGTAGGATAGCGTCATCGATTCAAAAACGCGGTTGATCTGTCCAGTTATGCAGACTAATCTTTAAATTGTTTCACGTAAACAAAATGTACCAGTGAATTAACTGTAAATCGTAATTTATTAGACAAGTTTGTAATTTTGGACACAATAACCGAAATACTCTAAACTATTTTGAAAGGATATTTGATCGATGGGATACTTCTGTGTGGAAATATTTAATGAATTGAGATTTCATTGCTGGATGCTAAGAATATAATAGCATGGATATTATTCAAATCCAATTCAAGGAAATATTGCTTGTGTATAATATACTAGCGATCCGCTTGCGGCTTCACCTGCGTAAACTCGAGTATAACTATTAAGTTTTTTCACCCGCCCGCGTTCCCATTTAAATCACAAACTAATTTCAAATTGTTGTAACTTGTTTACTTATTAACCGATGGAAATAGAACAACTAACGAGTGTTATCTGATGTTTACCAAAATACAAACTGCATTTAAATCGGTTTACCCATTTCTGAGATTAGGGTGCACGAACGCACAGACAGACAATCAAAAACATAAAAGAAAAAAACAATATTTAGGTTCTATTATATTGATAAATGTTCTTTTTGTTATTAAAATATCATACACAATTAGTTGCATATGATTATGATGCAAGCGGAGTCTAACCAGTTAAAGCGGCAATGTCGGATTCATATCTCATTGACGAAATCAAAACTCGAATGGTGGTGAAGCGATGTAAACGCAACGCATTTATGCACATGTCGATAGCACATTATTTTCTATAATATATAAATTAAAAACATGTAACTTAGCGTGGTTTTGCCTTGCTCGACACCAAAGAAAAATCCTGTAAAGGCAGCTAGGTTTTATTTTATTGTAAATAACGGGTAATACTTCGTGGTCCTTTTTTTTTAGGTTCACGCGTTTTCAATTATAGTGGATCAGATGGGAACGTGCCAGACGCTCTATTCTTCACTTTCTTAAAACCAGCATTGCTTGTTGAGTGGCGGAACTCATTACTCACACTTTAATATCCAGTACTGAGCAGGAGACAATGAAAATATTTTACAAAACTTCCCCTAAGTAGGAATGTACCCGCAACCATCGCGTTTATATACTGAGCTGAGTTTAACCATCGCGTTTCCTGGAACTGAGGTTTAAATCGGGCGCATTGGGACAACGGTCCCCAAAATGCGCCCGATTTCGTTCGAGTACCTAACACAAGTATCTAAATACTGACACACAATACTCAACGATGTTCTTTTTTTTGTTTTTTTAACAAGAAAAGAAATTGAAAAAGACATATTTAGAAAACGTATAAAGGATTTGAACACCCGTGGGATTTTAACTTGAGCTGAGTTTAACCATCAGCGTTTATACTGAACTGAGTTTAAAATCGGGCGCATTGGACAGCGGTCCCAATGCGCTGCGATCGTTCGAGGCCACTACACAAGTATCTAAATACTGACTACAATACTCAACGATGTTCTTTTTTGTTTTATCATAAAGAAAAAAGATGAGAAAAGACATATTCGAAAACGTATAACAAAAATTTTGAACGCAGTGGGGATTTTTAACCCGCGCGCCTGCAGAAAACCGTTCAAGGCTCTGACCGCTAAATGACGTTCAAATTTTATACGTTTCTAAATATGTCTTATTCAATTTCCTTAGTGTGCGAATAATACTTTAAAAAATGTTAAAAAAATACATAGTACCCTCTTCTCTTACCAACCCATTGTCGATGTCAATACTATCATAATTATTGTAGCAATTAATCGCCTCAAGATTGAAAAAAAAAATAACAGTCCTTACACACGGACCACTTTTGGTCGAAAGTTCTAAAAATCGCTATAGCTATTTGCGACATTAATCGAAAATATGTTTAATACCTTCAAACGTTGATCGGTTGGATTTGGCAAAATCTATATACTTTTTGGTGAAGTCCATATTTATTGTTGTATATAAAAAAAGTAATTAAGAGACAAATTATAAAAAAAATATTATGACTATTTATACAAATTCTAGCATAGTCAATGTCACGTTTTAATCTTTATTAGAAAATAAAAAAAATAGATAAATCTGAAGCTACATTATAAGTACTTACACATATATGATTCCTATAACTATATTAAGCGCAATTATAATTTCGATGCACATACAAACAATAAACTGAAATAATTTTACGGCGTTATTTTATTGTAAACAAATATGGCTCACACTTAAATTCACCTATGTTTATATAACTTAGTTCTTAAACTGAACTTAAAACTAACATGGCGGCGAGTGGCATTAGACTACGCCTCCCGATGTGTTACGGCCACCCTCGTCTATCGCACCAATTTCTCGGTAAACGAACATGTGACGTTGGACTGTCTAATGAGTCGATAGGCATTAAAAATATTACTATTTTAAATTATACTCTTAATATATTATTTTTAATTAAATAATACATATTTTTATTTATAGAATATGTAAGACTTAATAGTTTTCGTCTGTCGTCTGTATGTTCGTGATTAATATCCGATTATTAAACTCGTTTTTTATTAAAAAAAATACTAAAATAGGGAATAAATGTATCACATATATACATAATAACAAAAGTATAAATAAATAAATAAATATTAAAAGATATGATAAGTATTTTAGAGGAATATTATTTTTTTTTTTTTCATTAATTAATATTACTATTATTTTTTAATTAGTTGTGTGAATAATTTTTATAATCTATTATAAACTGAGAAAAATCAAAAGACACGCGGCTAAGTTCTGTTGTATTTGTGTTTGTGATTTAATTTTATTAATTTAAATTATTCCCACTGTTTAAAATTATTTGGATATTTTATATTATTCTGTTATTAATATATCTCTGTGTGTCTCTTAGTTCGTAATGCGTATATATGAGTTGCGCTTGTGATTATTTAGTAAATTTTGAATTAGATGAAACTATTGCCATGTCGTTATATTGGAAAGTACCTAAAACTAAACTTCTAAAACTAAAAGTGTAGAGTAATTATGATAAAAGCATGCGACGTTTGTACAATGTCTTATCGACGACGAGAATTTAAAGGAAATAAACCTATCCCAGATTGAAATGTGTAATTTTTATAATTTTTATAATGTGTATTTTTTAACTAATTTAATATAAGGAAACATACCATAAATATGTCTATTAAATAGCACTATATTAGACAAGTTTAATACTCGCGTTGAATTTTGTTTAGGGTTTTCAACATTTAAAACTGTTCACACACTTAAAAAATTAAAAATCATCTTTTAAGACAACGTATAAAAATTTGAACGCAGCGGGATTCGAACCCGCGCCTCTTAGAAACCGTCCAAGCGCTCTAACCGCCAAGCCATGCGTTCTACCTCAGGCTATGTCAAAATTATTTTACGCTTATTACAACTGCTAACAACAAAAATAAGTTGCTATAAGAGGCCCGTGTTCAAATCCCGTTGCCTTCAAATTTTTATAGGATTTCTGAAAAGATATATTTTTTGTTCATTACAATAAAATAGGTACATGTGTTAAAGATACAGATATAACTATATAACTAGATATAACTCAGGCATATTTTTGCGAATGAAATATTGTAGATTGGTAACGATTAATAGTATTGTAGTAGAAGTGGATATTAACACCATTGGTATTTGATATTGACGTAATACAGTTTTTTTTTATTTTACTAATAAAACGCAGTTCAACAATAAATATATTATATATGTACATGTTCTTTGTCTTATACCAGAGCGAAGAAATGGAAATAAATTTAAATATAATCATTTCTCCGAGTGGGAATTGAACTCACAACCAATCGCGTTTGCATACAGATGGTGGAATGTGGAGAACGGAGTGTCATGACTTCGAGGGTTTTATCTGACTAGCCTTCTATGTGAGAAAAAGCGTAAAGCTGTAAAATGTATGTCGTTGGCATAAAATACATTATATACTAAACTATTTAAACACTTTGTAAAATATTTCGAAGTGCAATAAAAACACAAAATCTCATAATAACGCAATATAAATAAATAATGAGTTAAACATGATAAAAGAAATCTAAATTACAGAACGGCTTTGTTTGTTATACCTTGAATGAGAATTGCAAAGAGAACCTCTGAAAATCCGGAATCCGGATACAATGTCCGGGGATATACGCTCGTTATTGTTAATTTATTATGAAATAAAAAAAATGTATACAGAATGTATACAGGAAATTCAATATTAAAACGGTTATATAATTTGGCTTGTCTGTTTTTTTTTTAAACTAAACCTGCAGTAGAAACCACCAAATTTATTTGATTTTTATAACATTTTGTGTTCGGTGAAGCAGATAGAATTTTGTGATACATTAGTCTGTTTTCTATTTAACGTTTACTTTGAAGAAAGCATTTTTTTTTGTTATTGTCTTGATACGTAGGTAGAAGCATCCTTTTGGTTATCATAACTATAGGTGGGCTATACCTTACTATCGAGCAAACATTTTTATAGCATCTATAAAATCCTCTCAAGGAAAATATACCGTAAAAGAATCGTCAAATACCTTCATACTATGATGGTGGGATCGATTAATAGTCCCGAAAGAAGAGTATTCAATATAGCATTGTTCAGCCCATTTATCAGTAGGATGGCCGTATGATTAAAGCTTTGGTTGATTGTCATTATGCAAATATCTTTTTAAATGTCAAGGTGTATAGGAAAATTGTGGACTGAAACAGCATAATTGGTTGGGGGTTCGATTCCACTCTGGGGAATGATTATATTTAAGCAGAGTTCAGTTCCCACACTCAACACGCAATGTCTCTAATTCAGGTGGAAAGTGGAGAAATAAGTGTCTTGACACTAGATCTAGGTCTAGGGTCTGCCCACCCTTCAAAACGGAATACAGCGTGAAACGTGATGTATATTATGCCCAGTAAGCGTTAAAACAATTCATATATGATGGAATATATGATGGAATTAAATATTATGCGGATCAAAAGATTAAACTCCGTCATATATTATGAATTCTTTAAACGCTTATGTACGTACGTTATACGTTTTTAATCCAAAATACGATTACTTTTGTTTATACCACAAGTAGAATTGAATTTTTATTATATAAAATATAGAGCTTAACGTCGCCCCTTCTAATATAGTTGGCTTTCAATTTTATTGTATTATAACAATACAGGATTTACTGTGTGGCTTTTTGCAAACGAAAAAAAGCTAAAATTATTAGTTAGATATTCTTAACTTGATTTACAGTTAATATCCAAAAGATACTGTAAATTTTTGTTCAGATAGTATATTTACTACACATAAAAGTCTCAGCTTTACGTATAGCAGGATAGGCAGAGAGAACCAAATCAAGACACTCCGATCTCCATTTTATTCTTATTCGAGATGTTGCGTGTTGAGTGGCGGAACTTAAGGCCGCGCTTTGTCACACCAAAGCAGAAAAACAAAAATATATATATAAGATAAGATACAAGCTTGGTGGCACGAGGGAGGTGGAAAGTGAAAAAAAAATCTATTTGGAGATGAAGCATGTACGTGTTTATTTTTATTCTTTCAGTAGCTAACGCATTCGGGATTTAACCTCGTACCTCTTGGAAACTGTCCAAGGGACGGTTAGAATTCCGCTGCTTTCAAATCTTTATACGTTTAGTAAAAATATGTTTTTCAATTTTCTAAGTGTGTTATTAACACTTTAAAATGTTAAAAATAATTGCATTTAAATTATTTTTATTTCTCAAGGAGTGACTTGCTTATTTCTGCCTATTTCTGGGTAATTTCTGCCAACAAATAACTATTTCTTAAAAAAATATCTTATTTTATCCCTAAGTATCGAATACATATACGCTTATCGAATAATCTAAATTACATTTGTCTTATGCCTTAGAAATATCACGTTCCGATAACCTTTTAGTTAACGGTCGTTAATTTAAAATTAAAATAAAGTTGTTTACTTAAATTATTAAGAACAGGGTTTCTTCCTCTTAAGATACTGTGAGCTTGAAATTGAAAGAACGTGAATGTTTCATATTCATAAACATAATATTAATACTAGGTATAGGTTTAAACTTACCGCTCTTGTAATTCGATAACATCGAATCCGTAATTCATTTATGGGACAATGTGTACGCTTTTACAAGGATCCCAGAAAACGTCAGAGAATGTTCTATATCACAATTTAAAAAAGTTGTGAAGAGACTTTTGTGTTTTAAAGGTTATTACTTAATTAACGATTTTATAAATAATAACACGCATTTGGAATTAAATGCTCGCTCCAGTCTTTTTCAAAGGTATCATTGTCACTAACAGATATGTAAATAACAGAAAGAAAAAAAACTAGTCCAGTAGTTTCTTCTCAAGACTGAGTCATTAACTTTAGTGAACCGGTGGTAAATTTTATTTTTTGACGTTAAAAAAATGAAGTATGTATCTTCATATTAAGAATAAAATTATTTAACTTTGACTATGACTTTAAAATAGGTTATTGCGGCGCAGTTGGACAGCGACTGATTGTAACCAATATGGTTGTGGATTCGATATACTAAAATACCCTAGTCGTAATACATCAAACAAATGTAATATCGATAGACATCGATTGCTACACATTGTGAAAAATGGACAGAAACTTGACTAACCAATTCCTTTCCCCGAATGTCTTGATGGTATGATCATTACATATTCTCCACAAGCGACGCGATAAATCAATAACAAACATTACTTTGTAATGGCGTTGATGATGGAAATCAAGATATGATGGAATGTAATGCTATTCATATAAAATTAAGAAAATACTGAATATCATTATATATATTTTTTAAATAAATTGACACCATTGTGGCGTAGTGGACAGCGTCTGAGTGTAAACGTGATTAGTTGTGAGTTCGATTCCCACTCAGGCGAATAATTATGTTTAATTTTTTTTGATTTTTCCGCTCTGGTACCTAGGAAATGTGTACGGCGTTGAGTTCTGCCACTCAACACGCAATTTCTCAAATTAAGGCGGAAATGGGAGGCCAAGGCAGTGTCTGGGTAATAACGCGAGTTGTTGTGGGTTCGCTTTCAACTCAGGGCAATAGTTATAATTAAAATATTATAATTTTTTTCGTTCTGGTACCTCGGACAAAGCGTGGCGCCGCCAACTCTCGAATCTGGAAAGTGGAAAACGGACGTAAACGGCTATACGGGATAAAGGGTGAAGCTAAAAAAATTATAAATAAAGCAGAAAAATCGCTTCGAAATCCGCTTTTCCTATTGAAGCTAAGTTAGTGATTCAGATGTAAAAAAAATTGTAGAGAAACCCAAATATAGTAAAGTGCCACTTATTGTTAAACCTATTTTTTTTAAATAAAACATTGAAATAAGTACAATTTGGAAACACAACTATCGCATCATTCGGACGTATCCCAATTACGCTAAGACGATGCCTTTATTAGCTGTAATAAAGGCAAAGATAAGCTGTTAAGCTTAACGATTTTTCCTGGACCATCAAGACATTTACGACCTGCATTCAAGGCGTACAGCGTTGAGTCGCGTATCTCAACGCCGCACTTTGCTTTACCAAAGCTGGAAAATTATAATTTTAATATAATCAAATCCTCGCGTATGGATCGAATCCACAACCACAGCGGTTTTAGTCAGACGCTACCCTACTGCACCACGATAACCTTTTTTACAAATATGAAACACTCTATTTACTTTAAGAAAAGTATCTATATATTTACTTCAAAGTATTCAAAGTGAAAGAAAAACTGTTCTTAATAAATTAAGTAAATATTCATTTTTATTTTTATTTTAAATTAACGATCGTTAATTAAAAAGGTTATCGCTACGTGATATTTCTAAGGCGTAATGAAAATGTAATTTAGATTATTTATTAAGTGTTAGCGAGTGACTCACTCACTCATTCACTCTTCACTACATTCTTCATTTTACACTTATTTTGTAAGCGGTTGGAAACCTCGAGTTTTGAACAGGCTCAGTCTATTAATATTAAAGTATATTATATAAAGTATAAGTATATTTAAATAAACGAACCTAGTGTCAAGACTTTTCTCAGTTTTTCAATGACAGAACTCCCAAAACCGTGTAATATTTTTACCAGAGTGAATATGTAATCAAGCCCCGAGTGAAAATCGAACCCACAACCATCACCTTTATAGGCACACGCTATTAAACTATAGATCTTTAAATGACTTTGGATTATTTTGTTCTCTATAATTTTGTTCTCACAAGACAATTTTGTGTCTACGACAAGGAAGTTCACTTAAATGTACTGAATATTTTCTGCTAGTACTCCCCGTACTTGTAGCAGAAGAACTAAATGCTCGATCTTCGTAATATATTGTAAACTAGCGATCCACATGCGACTTCGCCTGCATAAACTACATGACTAAGCTATTTCGTTTTTCGCCCGCCCGCGTTCTCACTTAAATCATAAACTTAGCTTTAGTTTATAATTTAAATTGCTGTTAATTTTTATTTATGAACTGATTGAAATTAAATAAACACTAAATGTATAGGGACACTTACTACAATACAATACCCAAAATGCATTTAAATCGGTAAAGCCGTTTCTGTGTGATTAGTGTGCACAAGCAAACAGACAAAGAGACACACAGGCAACCAGAAAAAAAAAATAAAAATCATTGTTTTGGGTTCTATTACATTGATAAATGCCCCTAATAATATTTTTTTTCATATATCTTCCATGTACAGACAGAGATCAGTTACATTTTGATTATATATATACATATTATCAATATTTAATGCAGTTACAACCCAATGAAACGAGGCCAAGCTCGTTAAAGCATAGAGTAAAAATGAAAAACTTATTCCAAGTCGTGAAAGCTCTAAAAATAATTGAATAGTTTCCTGTTATCTAAAATGTAGCGGATATTCTCGCAATAACCCATAATAGCTTTTGAATAACAATCGCCAATGGATACCGTTATTTGATTTTTTACCACTCTTTTTCGACTATACCCTCGACCTAACTCCGCTTGAGTGGAAAATTCAATTACAAACATTTATTTTCAAATCCTATATATGTTTACGCTATTTCAACCCGTTGTATCAATTTTTGTGAATCCGTTAAGCCGTTACTATGGTTTGTATGAAAAAAGATTATATCTCGACCTATATGAATTTTGGATGGGTTTTTGTTTTAAAAACTTTATATATTCACACCAGGCATATGAAATAGCGTTGCATAGATAGGTGATATGCTGAATTTCCAAGTAAACTTGAAATATCTTAGTGTGGTTAGACTAGGTTGAATAAACTTTGAAAGAGATATACAAATTTCTGCTACTCAAATAATATACCATGACCTAAACTATTTTTCAATCTCCTATCATTTGAATTACATTTTAAAAATGTTAAAAATATGACTTGTATGTAGATTACATACAAATGCTTTTACAATATGATCCTTAAAAATCTTTCTCAAAATTTCAACAAAATCATGAAGAAAACAGGTTTTACATTTAATAGACCACGCAAACAAAGTTGTGGGGTACGACTAGTATTTTATGAAAACAATCAATATCAAATAGATCAGGCAAACGTTCTGTCTACACTCAGCCTGAGTGTGATTTAAAGTGACGTTTGAATAAGATCTATTGCTACGAAATGTGGCGATATCCATAATTGATTTTCAATCATCCTAATCTTGTACAAGCTGACACTTATTTGAAATTCATCTTTTAAACGATAATATAAAATTTTAGAAACTTAAAAAAAAACTTTTTAAGCATCACATTTTTTCTCGCATAGCAGGGCAGTCAGAGAGAACCTAGTGTCACGACACTCCGTTCTCGACTTTCTGCCCGGAATCGACCAGCGCTTGTTGAGTTGCGGAACGCAACGCCACGTTTTTTTTTGGATACCATAGATGTGGGGATCGAACCCACAACTAAATTATATTTAAATAATTTTAATTTCGACGCTCTGGTAAGACAAAGAACCAACGAAGGTCCAACCTTAGTTCCGCTACTCTAACATTAACATTTTTTTTAATTCAACAGACAAGGCAAACGAACGTTCGGGTCACCTAATGGTAAGTGATCACCGCCGCCCACGATCCCGTGTAACACCAAAAGAGCTACACGGATGATGCCGACCTTCAAGGTGGAAATAGACGCGGTTTTTGAAGGTACTCATATAATGACCAATATAACATATGTTCATATAATTATTAGTCATCATAAATACTAAATTTATATTACCTTTTTTTTAACATTTTTAAAGTATTATTTATACACTTAGGAAATTATTAGGAATGGAACATTAGGAACGCTACGCTTAGCGATCAGAATGCTTGGCCGGTTTCCAAGAGGCGCGGGTTTGAATACCGCTGCGTTCAAAGTTTTATTCGTTTTTTAAATATGTTTTACTAAATTCTAACCACAACCGTAAGGGTTTTTCTGTACCACAGTCAAAATTATTTTAACCACTAGGTCATCAGTCAACTATAAACAGCTAATCAAGATTACGTTTGTAAGAATAGATTAGTCAAATCTTTTAATTAGTCCTATTGGGTAAAATTACGTTTAGTCAACATTTTTGACTCAATAATACGATATTAGTATCTATTATACATTTCCATTTAATATATACCTTGAAAAAATTACACAGCTATCGTGGCGCTATTCGAGAGCGTCTGACGGAGAATTGGTTCGATCTTCACTCGATGGAATTATAGTAATTGAATATGTACATGACCAATCACTTGAAAGCCGAAAGATATTTAACTAAAGTAAAAAAAAGATTTGAAACTAAACTATTTAACTATTAAGCTTAAAACGTATTCTACATACATATATAGTAAAATAGAAAAGAATGTTTACAAGAAAGCGTATGTATTAATGAGACGACCATTTAGGTGTCAAAATAAAGTAGGGGCGGGGCGTCTGAAACAACACTTTTTATCTGCAAAGAACCGTCTATTTACTTAACTATCTTTTACGTCTGAACTATTTGGTTTAGAGACGCTCTTTCACCTTTATATACATATATGAAATGAACATCACTCCGTTTTTCCTAGTTTGCTGCTGCATGTTATTTAAAGATACTGTGCTGAAAATTTACATTTGTCTTGAAAATTTTCATAACAATTTAGTAATGTTATACGTATAATTAATTATACTTTGGAAAAATAATGTCCGGACTCAAACCTTTGACTAAGACGATCAATCGAATATATTAGGTGTGATGGTTTAAAAGATGACAAAATCAGTATAATATGAATTTATATAAAAAAATGGCTTAGGCAGAGAGTAGAACCTAGTGTCAAGAAACTTCAAAACTCATTCTGTGGGTTGGAACTCAACGCTGCCTTAGCTTATCTTGTATCTTGTGCATGGCATGACCTTATATATGTATATATTATATATATATATATATATACTTACTCACCTACCTGTATTGTTGAAATTAATCTGAATAAGGTACTAAATAACATAACAATGTCTAAACTAAAATAATATACCTCCGAGTGTATATAAATCTAGACAACTAATTGGCACACTTCTGCTTAACTTATCATCATTTAGATCTTTGTATAAATAATTTATCACTATGTGTGTGTATGCTGCTAAATTTAGTTCTAGTTTCATTTTAATAATTATATTTAATATGTTATTTTTATTAATTCAGCTTCACGAGTTTTCCCGCATTCAACTTATTACCTATTTACTTATGATTCTCGTTGCAATGCTCATTGTCAGCCAGTACTTATGAAAAGCAACATTCAAATACCGGCTCATTACATGAAGAATCCCGTTTTGCTTTCGCGCGCAATCATGCGCACCCAGAACGAGCCAACAAAAAAAAACAAAATCATATAAAGGAGCATGGAGTGATGTAACACTGCTTTATTTTGTCTACACATCAATATAAAGAAATGTGAAAATAAAAAAATCTAAAGCCTGAAGCTACCGGAATTATTTATTCCAGGAATTTTCCAGGAAAAAACAATATCATATTAATAATTCATGTCAATTTTCTTTCATAAGGTTTCCGTATTTCGAAATGAAGACAGCAATTGTAAAATAACGACGGATCGTAGGGCAATTTAATTAGGATTTTACTCAAGTGCCTACACGCTCTGACGGCTGGCGTTATAAGTTTAATATGACTTTGTTTAAGGAAGGAAATATTACGCTTTTATACCTACTTTGATTAATTTATATGTAGTTCTGTATTAAGGATTTCCATGCACGCTTTTGTTGTAATTTTTTGTTTAAATGTGAGACTATCGCGTCGCAGTGGGACATCGTAAGTAAACGCGGCAGTTATGGGATTGATTCCTATTCGGGGGAATATTTAAATTTATTTCATTTTCTTACTCTAGTACGTCAAGTTTCGCCATTTCATATACAATGTCTCAGATACAAACGGAAAGCGGGGAGCGGAGTGTCTTGGCACGTTATAGTACCTATACAATTCCTATCTTTCATCTATTCCAGGTGCTAAGGAAAAAATCACAGGTCAATTAATTTTACAATTTCATATTTGGAACAAATCGTAGTAGAAAATTTAAGATTAGAAGTGTTTTTGGAGAGTAAGTTTATGAATAGAATTTGGGCATTACGCAGGATCAGCAGCAGGATTTTAAATTCCTGGATCCTGGTCGTTTTGTTGTGTTCGGTTTTTCGATAACTTCGAGATTAAATTTGATCGATCCCCAGTTTTTTGGGATTTAGAAAAATTAAAAAAGAAGATAAAAATATTTCAGAAGACGAATATTTTTAATTGGGAACTCTCAATCTGTTTTGTAATAAATCTGATCTAAATCAGTGCTGATATTTGAACACACATAATAAAAAAGCTATACAAAAATGTTTTTGGCTTAGTGTGTCTCCATACATAAAGTACTTTAAAATTTTAATTGGTAGTTAAAGAAACACTTGTTTTATAATGCTCTAATGCAAGAATTTATGTTTGAGTTTTTTTTGTTAAAATAAAGTATTTAAGATCATTCTACAAGAGTCCAGGTCAGTATGTGAGGCAACTAAGAAATTGTTGGCGGTAGTTTGATATAATAATTGTATGACTGACAAATGAATGCCACCTCAGTCTACCTGTGACCACGGACTTTTAATGTAATGTGTTGAAAACGTCAGGTTTTTTAAAATATATTTTCTAATGGCAAAATATACGAGATAATCCGGTTCAAATAGTTTTAATTTCTAGAATATTCAGCTATTTTATCATTTTATCATATCACAGTTGCTTCATATAATATTTTAGGTATCTGCCTGTAATCCTGAAGCTATTACCGAAATCCCGAGATCGTATATAACCAATCTTGAAATGAAAGGATAAGAAAAAAGACACGGGATCGATTGTTTAACGCGCATAATATTAACTCAGTTTATTTATTATACCTATAATAAACGACGTTATTAGAATTTTATTTTTCGTGGAACTTTCCACGACTTCTGGAAAAAAATATAGTAAAATGGCCCAAGGTAATAAAATGAACCCCACGGAAGTAACGTTAATTTCCTGAACCTACATTAGATTATTGTATGAGAAAGTAGTTTCAAATAAAGCAATATCTATTAAACTTCATGCCTTTCTCCTATTAGCATAATAGGAAGAGAGAAAAAAAGTTTCAAGATTTTATGTTTTCCGCCTAAATTCGATACAGTTTAATGGCAACATACTGAATGGAGGATTATAACAACTATCTGTCGCTTGCGTCTTGGACATGTATGGGACCTGTGCATTTGGCCAAATTCAGGGTCAAGGACCATTCCCTGTAGGAATGTGGTCTCGACAAAGGATCCGCTTCCCACATGCTTTTCTCATGTCCCAAATTAATTTGTCCTTTGTATGATGTCCTTCCTATTAAAGTGTTTGTTAATGTTTGTGTTTAGTCCTCTTAAAATTATAAATGTACCCTTTTGTAAAGTATTATTTATTACTAATTTACTTTATATATTGTTAATAATTGTCTGTTTTGCTTTAGGTGAAGGTTACTGTATTGTTACTGGATCTCCTTTCAACTTATAATCTTTTATAGTATAACTTTATCTCTTTTTACCGATAAATTGTTCGTTCGTGAATTTTCTGTTCAACGTGACATTGGCGAAGTGGTAAGTGCTCAACTTGCACGTTCGAAGCGCCATAACTAAAGAACTGAACTGAACTCAGTTTAATGGCTAAACTCCACGCTGAACTTTGCGCTGGCAAGGAAAATAAGAATAATAATGCCTCGTTTCAATATATAAGTAGAACCCATAACAAACGCGGTTACAATCAAAGATTGTTCCACTGTGCCACAATGGCCTCAGTGTTTGTATATATATATTTATAGATATTGCATTGAGCGAAGGTTGTAAAAAAAATAATTTCATTGCTTTTTCATATGTAATTTAATATGATATAACTGTTTCCCCTTTATAACGAAACTATTCATAATATGCCATCCATACAATGTGATATTAGCTAAGCGATTTGTGCGCAACTGGCACGCTAGAAGGCATTAACTAAATAAACCTACAAACAAATATACGAAGACTTTACTTAGGAGAAAGAGAGCAGTCTGACTGTAAATGCTATTGGCTGTGGGTTCGATTCCCACTCGAAAGATAGGTTATTAGATATTGTATTAGTTAGTATATAGTGGTTATTTAAATTGTTTTCATTTTTCCGCAGTATTAAGTTCCGCCACTCAACACGCAACTTATCGAATTTGTCGTGACATTAGATTCTCTCTGCCCATTCTGCTATTCGGGAAAAAGTGTAAAGCTAAAAAAGAAAATCTAAATGAATGAACCTTATTATTTTAGGAAATTGAAAAAATATTTTTAGAAAACGTATAAAACCCTCGAAGAGTCCAAGAGGCCCTAGTTCGAATATCGCTGCGTTCAATTTTTTATACGCTTTCTAAAAATATGTAAATCTCATTAGTTGAACGTTGAGCGAAAGCAGATAACTTTTTTTTTCAATTTTTCTTTAAATAAAAAGCCTTGAAGGACTACCTTTTAATTGGGAAGCTATTACAATATCGACAAAAAGCCGAAGGCCAATCAAAATGAAATTGAGGCGCGAGTCACGTCTGGAACATAATTGGGAGCGTGAAAATATAATTTAAAATGTTCAATTGTACTTTATTAGGTATTCTTTTGAATTTTAATAGATTTTGTATAAAAAAATATTTTATTCATATTTATGTTATCAAAGCTCAGTTAGAATGTTATTAACTACTAAAACTAAATTCATAACTTTATTTCATTTATTTAATTTTTTTTCATTATCATTTGTTTTATTAATACTTACATTAATATAATTGGCTTGTCTTAATTTAAACTAGGTTATCTTTAAACACGGCCAGAGGGCTGCGGCCAGCTTGGACTAGCAGGTCTGAAAGGGTGACCTACCACCTTGCCTTGACGCCGCCGGAGTTCACGGAAGACTTGCGTTCTTGTGGCCTCAGCTAGTAGCGATCAAGGAGAAGCAACGTAAAGTTATAGTATACGGACCGCCTCCACTTGCCTGTTTGGAGTCCCACGTAGCCCGTGGGTGTCCTCAGTCAGGCATGTTACGGATCGTAACGAAATTTCTCACGTTAAAAAATAGTTATCTTTAAGCAAGTTTCTCTACTATATATTATATCTACATATATAACAGAAATAATCGCTGTCTGTACATTTAAGATGTATGAGAATAATTATTATTAGTGACATTTATGATTGCAATCGAACCCAAATCAATTATTTTTATTGTATTGACTACCAATCCAGTTTTGACTATTGTATTTTAGTAACCTTTTTTATAATATTTATTGTTCGGTTTACTTTGTGTACAACAATTTGAATTTTGTTCGACAAAATTGTAAAAATCTCTGTTTTATTTAATTGATTGAAATTTTAATAAATACTGTAAATGTAATAAATTATTTGTACGATGACAAATAAAAAATATTTATATAAAAAAAGTAGTTGATAAGATTTTCAATCCTCCAATTTATATTGACCTCAGATTCGACCACTTACATATTACATAGGGTTAAGCTTATTATTATATAAGTGATAAACACGTGGGACACGATGAAATAGTTAGTTATTGCATTGTAGTTAACGCAGGCGAAGCCTGGGGTCCCCGGTGGCAGGCCTAGTGACGGTAGATTCAATCCGCCCTTATTTAGAAGCGTCGTAGTCGCACCCTGAAGGCGACTGTGGTCTGCTATAGGCGGGGGCCGTCTATCGAGGCGTCCTAGTCGCATGTGCAAGCGTTCCTGCGGTCTCATGATGGTAAAGAGGGTTTCTGCTGGGTTTTACTGGGTAGTATTGGGTTCACGGATGAGTCCCACAGTATCATCCGCTCGTAAGGTGTCTTGCATGCGGACAATCTTCATTAATTGCATTATAAATCTGATTTATTTATTCTGCACACATCCATTTTTATAATTATTATAGAAAACTGAATCTAGGCTTGGATGTGAGGGTCTTCGTGGAAAAAGCGAGACCGTTCAACAGGACCGCTATGTTAGAGCACCAAACCACTTACTTCCTGTCTATTACGGTCATCTTAAGATTCCACAATGCTTCTTGGTGTTGCCCCCGTCGTGTTCTGGATATGCCTTTTGACCGCCTCATCTTCGCCGTCGTAGTAGTAAGTGCAGCTGTCGGTATGTTTGTCCCCACATCGACATGCTATCATGCTGCTGTAACCTAGCCGATTTGTAATTTACCACTACAACGGTAGCATTGTTCAGACCCTGAGCCTCATGGATAGCCTACGAGCACGTCTCTTCTCACGTGTGTTCTCATGTAAGGTAGAGGATATTCTTTAAATCTTTTGGCATTGGTATCGCCTTGATGTCTGATAGAACGGGAATGTATTACCCTTTTCGAAGAGCATATACCAGGGGTATATCTAGAACGCATGGCTTAGCGGTCAGAGCGCTTGGACGGTTTCCAACAGGCGCAGGTTTGAGTTCCGTTTACTAAAAATGTTTTTCATATCCTAGGCGTGTGAATAACACTTTAAACAAATGTTACAAGAGATAATCTTTAATGAATATTTAAAGAATTTAATCTGTCACAGATTCATACAATGTCGCCGAGTTTCACGTTCTAATTCCGCACCAGCTATAATTAGTAAACTGAACGGCTGTGTAACTTTGTAATTAGGTAGAATTCGCCTGCGGCTTCTTTCTTTCAAAGTAATAATGTCCCTCAATGAGTTTGTATGGAAACGCTTTTTTTCTCTAATTAAGGAAATTTATACATTTTTGGCTGTTTTTTTGTAAATAGTTTTATATTTGACTTTTGAATTTGCTTGTATGATAGTCGTGGGATCTATACTTTGTTTAGGCGAAAGTTGTGTATATATGTTTTTTCTATGTATGTGCTAAATAGGTAGAGAAAGTAGAACAGAATTATGTATTTATCTAACGAGGTAGTGTGTATAAATATAATTCAAAAACTATTTATTTTTCCGCTATTTCTCGCATAGTAGAGTATTCAAAGAGAAATTAAGACAAACTGCCCCCGCTTTCGGCATTGAAATATTGCGTGTCATATAATTTAATAAATTATCCTGTAAGAACCAAAGAACTTAAAATAATTCCTCGAATGGAGATCGAACCATCGCCATGTGCGTCACGAGGGCTACGGAAAAGAAAAAAAACAATTATACTATAATATACAAAAAATGAGAGCAACGTAGCTTTTATATTCAAACTTTTATTAATACTTATTAAATATTTCTATTCAATGATTCAACTTTTATCCACTAGAGACTAAGAAAGTACGAAATTCTGAATATTTTCGTCGGATTTTTTTGCCTGTAAACGCTAAATTGTTATTTCTCTTTATTTAAAAGTGGCTTTCTTAGGTACACGACCTTTCATATAACCCATTTGGATTAGCCTTAGGTACTATATAGGGACTTTTTAATACTAAATATATACAATTTTCGTTTTCAGAACCATCATCAGTTTATTTTTAGAACGTATTTCCACGGCGGTATTAGAAAGATCGTTTCAAATTTGGTTACGGAGCTTGGACAGTGGAGGTAAGCGCTACGCGCATTTTAAATGGATGGTCTTTAAAATGCGCATAGCTTCAGCCCACATTTCAGACGTAAGTCTGTTTAAATAGTTTCATTTAAAACGTACGTATATCTTTAGTCCTGTACAACTTGAAAACACTCTATTTCGGTCGTAACAATAATCTTTGTAATAAGAAATTTTGCTTAATATCTTTAAAAATCATCACTTGATTTCATCACTTGGCACTAAATATAGATGATTAGGAGCGGTTCAAGGACTAGTTAGGGTACCAGTTAAAAGTTATATTATAAAACTTTGGCATTAGTTACTTTGTGGTCATAGTTGATTTAAATACATAATAAATTTAGATAGTCAGCATATGTAGTTTTTTTTTTATTTTTTTATGCCTTTTACAATACAAAGCGAACCAAACAAGAAAACTTAATTCCCCACTTTCTGACTACATTATATGTCAAGTGAGAGACTTCGATTATGTACTATATTTCGCCCAATCAATTCAGAGCAACAAACATTTTTAATAAAAAGAAAAAAAATAGTTATTTGAAACATTAATAAAAAAATATATAAAAAAAATAAAAACAAATGGGTTAGAAAACGTTATCGTCAAATCTGTCATTGATAGGATTGCAATATTGTTTAAAAGAAAACTCTTCCATTAATAATAATATTATAGTACATTACATAAATCTCGTTTTGAGCTTGAAGTTATTTAATTTAACATGAAAAAAGTATGTATCGTCTTATGAAATAAATCCTAAATGCAAAATTGCCGCCAAGTATATTATATTTCTTAGTACAACAAAAACTTGGCGCTTGTACCGACAGCGAAAAAACAAAACATTTACTACTAGCAGTGTTGCCAACAAAAAAAATACAAAAAATTGGACACAGTTGCAAGAATGATATAAATGCAACATTTAGATAATAAATATTCCGTATCGACAATTGTGCCAACCCTAGTTTCAACGCACTTTTATTGCTACGACCCCATTTCGACCAGCTAAGCGGTTTTTAGAGAATGAAAGAAACATATTTTATATTTTTTGTCATTTTTTTAAATATTGGACACTAGTTGGATAATATTTGAATGTACAAGTAATAGTAATGGGTTCAATGATT
This sequence comes from Podotricha telesiphe, assembly GCA_038994665.1. NCBI lineage: Eukaryota > Metazoa > Arthropoda > Insecta > Lepidoptera > Nymphalidae > Podotricha > Podotricha telesiphe. The sequence continues at coordinate 113,197 of JAOYRR010000489.1, forward strand.
ATAGGAGATATTTATGTTTGAAAATATTTCCACGGTCTGGTGAAATTCCGTTACAAAACATATAATATCTTTAAAAGAAACTAAAAAGTAGAGGACATAATAAATAATTCGAAATCATTGTCTTGTACCAGTGAAGAAATGAAAATCATAAGATCTTTGATTTTCGCCATTACAACACATTTTGAAATGAAACTATTTTTAACCAGATTAATCGCATATATTATTGGTATTCTAAATTACATTTTAGAAACACTTTACAGTAGTCCGTGATCACAGGTGAGGTGAGGTGAAGTGGCCCTCACTCTAGTATTGAGAACTTAATACTGAAAACTTTGAAGTCTCAATCCTATCACAACAGAGAGCAAGATGCAGTCAGCTCATTCTGCAAGAATCCAGGGCAGTACGCGAGGCAACTAAGAAATCGTTGGCGGTAGTTTGATATAGTAATTGTATCAACTGACAAACGAATGCCACCTCAGTCTACCTGTGAACACGGACTATTGTAAAGGTCGTCGGGTTTCTAAAATGTATTTTCGAATACCAATAATATACGCGATTAATCATGTTAAAAATAATTTAAATTCAAAATGAAAATAAGTTAAACATAATAAATATAGGAATATTTAATTATATTATAATTGATTATAAAAGAAAAAATATAAACAAAAGCATGTTTCACGAGAATTTATGACAAATAACGCTCTCAAATTACTAAAAGATTCCATAAACCGAACAAAGGAAATTTGTTAAAGAATTTCAATTGAGCTATTTTCATTATTTCTATACGTAGCACAAGTAGTGCACCTTAAATGACATGTTTTATAGAAACAAACATTGTACTAAATTCATTATGAAGAATAATATATTCTAAGCTTATATAAGTTCTATTTTCTAACACATATGTGTTGGAAAATAGATAATAATATATTACAATATTTTCATAGATAGAGGTTAGATATTGAAGACGAAGATTCATCTCAATTTTTATTCAAAGAATATTTGGTCAACATATTTTTTTTTATACATATAATAAAACTGATTGCCGTCTGTACATGAAAGATATATGAAAAAAATATTATTAGGGGCATTTATCAATATATTAGAACCTAAAACAATGATTATTAATTTTCTTTTCTGTTTATCTGTTTGTCTGATTATTGTATTGTGGTAAGTTTCGCTTAACATTTAGTGTTCATTTTATTTCAAAAGGTTCATAAACAAAAAAGTAATAGTTATTTAAGTTATAAATTTATGCAAAGTTTGTGATAAATGAACTAAGTGAATAAAGTGTGAACGTGGGCGGTGGAAAAAACTAATTAGTTTAATCATGTAGTTTACGCAGGCGAAGCCGCAAGCGGGTCGTTAGTAGAAATAAATTTTGTTAAATTGCAAGATGTAGACTTGATTGTGATATCTGTTTTTATAATTTTCCGTCCATTCGAAGCTGTTTTGGGTTGTATAGAAACGGTGTCCAACGCCAATATCAAATAAAACTGACCGACTCTTGTTCTAATAGCATAGAATTTGCACTGTTATTTTCACGAGACGATTGCAGATCATATCTACCAATATTTTATAGACTTTTCCTAAACCTTTTAAAAACATTTAAATCTAAAACTAAAAAATTAAAGACTTTCACGTGGTGTGGTAGAAAAGCTATTGTAAATACGATAGTGGTGAGTTCTTTCTTAATTCAGAAACGATTATATTTTATTTCAAATTCACACTTCCCTCCGAATAGAAGGGTAGATAGAGAAAACCTAGTATCAAGACACACCATTCTCCACTAGAGCAAGAATTGGAAAAGTTTCGTGAGCTGTGGAACTCAACACCACATTCGATCTTACGAAGAAATGAAACAATTTTTTAATATATATTATTCACCTAAGTGGAAATTGTGCCACGATGGCCTCAAATGGATCTTAATATCTCGTTATCTAGTTACATGCAAAAATGTACTTTACCTCACCTCACCTCAGCAGTAGTTTTGCTTGTCACTATTTATACATTTTAGTTCGGACTGACTATTCAGTCCCATATCATACTTCCTGTTCTATTGAAATGGCGTACAACTTACCATGTTTGAAATGGGAACGTTACGATAGGAAAAACATCGCGGACAAAAAATACCGTAGAACAGTTTTGTATTAAAATGTTACAGTCGTTTTGGATTTTAAAGTTTTAAGTTTAAGTTGTGGCTTTTGTATTTCGTACTTCTTTTAACATTGATCTATTCAAAAAAATGTTTTAAAAAACTATAAGCTAAAAATGCATAAATAATAAAATATATCAATTGTAGCTTGTAAACTTAGGTATATTAATAAATCGTATATAAGCAATTTCTCTATTTAGTTCCACGCTATTCATTCAGAGAGAACCTAGTGTCAATATTATAATATGTAACGAAAGTGCTAAATAGGTAATGTTCAGAAAGTGAAGCGTGAAGCGGAAAAAAACGTGAAGTAAAAAAAACAGAAGTTATAAATGTAGAGTTTTGCGTCTAATAAAATAGCAAAAACGGATTCGTGACATGTGTGCTTTATGAAAGCTAATAACATCAGCTTTGTGGAAGGTTGTAAAAACTTTTTTATAACTCAAAATAGTTTTGTAATTTTATCAGTGAAATAGTGAACGTTAAAAATATTTTCTAATATATTCGGATTTATCAATGCTGTCCAGACTGTCTAACGAAAATATATACGAACATATACCTCTGATGAACGGTTTCCAAGAGACGCGGGTTCAAATCCCGCTGTTGTTTGTTGTTTAAAATTATATATGTTTTCTAAATACGTTTCAATTTATTTTCCTAATTGTGTGAGGAAGTGTTGAATTTATTCTTAACCTTAATAAAGCTTTAAGAATATGTACATATTCAACAGCCTTTTATATTAACTCTACCTGTATATAAGAAAAATACTGATAACAATCGAAATCGCCAAAAATCTGTACATTTTTTAGAAGTAATTTGCTTGCGTCTCTTACAAAACGTACTGTAGACGGAATCTTCTATTTTTTATTTTATACATATTTAAACACGCTTTTGTTACCTCTACATAGTATACTATATAGAAGTTCTATCAATCTTTATTTTTTTCTTTTAGCTTCACAAGACAAGGCGCGGTGTTGAGTTCTCGCAATTTCTCGATTTCGGGCGGTTCGGAAGGTAGCGAATGGACTATCATCATAAGTTCTCTCTGACTACTTTTAGTTTATTCCCCCGAATCTTACGTATGTAATAGGAGAGTGGAGAATGGAGTATCTTAATACTGCTTAGACACTCCATTCTCCACTCTCTGTCCAATTTCAAGACAAAGAAACATAGTACAGTAGCTGACAGTAGCGTCACGTAGAAAAAATCCAAAAGCCGTACTAAAATTAACAATTCCTTCACACACATATTCAATAACTTATAGAGCGTTAATTCATGATAAAGACCGGTTTCCATTAGCTGAAATTCAAAGTGAATTTCATTCAAAAACCGATAAGGTAATTTATGACTTTATTTATCACGTAGGAAGGAAGGAAGGTGGAATGGGAAAGCAGGTTGAAGAAACTTAATTAATCAAATAATGTATAGGTTTTAATTTTTTTCTTTTTTGCTTAACAAGATATGGCTTTTTATAAAATTTTGGGACCTAATAGTTATTATTTAAGATAATTTGGGTAAGAATTTCTTTTGTCGAGATCTGACCGTATATAAGATTGTTGTATTAAATTTGAAATGTGCAAAAAATTTAAACGCGAAAATGTTATTAAGTAGTCAATATTTCATATTGATATTGGTTGTTGATCAGTTTTAGTACTTTTTCAAAATATTTGTCGTATAATATCATATAGTGTACTTGCCTAGTCTCCATTCTTTGCTTTCGTTGCATAAATACTTATTTTCTTTACAATTTTTTTTCTTGTAAATTTTTCCCATATATCAAGGAAGGCAGACATTGTGTGTTGAGTAGCGGAACTCAATACCTCTCTTTATGAAACGCGCAGAAATGAAAATAATTTAAATATAATAATTAACCCAAGTGTAAATTGAACCCTCATCAATCACTTTTACAGTCAGACGCTGTTCTACTGCACCAACATTGCGAAAATTATATGCAATTTTACTAAACGTATATAATTTTGTTTACTGGTCTTTTAATTGATGGTGCATTAAATTACAACCAACAATAATCAAATTTAATCAAATTATTGTTTTTGCGAAGCGGCCAAAATACATCTTAATTATTTCATCAAGCGTCAGTGATTTATAATGTATCCGTTATAAATCACTTGGCTTCCTTTAGTTACAACTGCAAGCAACCCTATTGGGCTGTAACCCTCACCCAATTATTACCGTTCTATAATTACTCTTGAAGCCATCATAGCGCAGTGGAAGGGTCTGACTGGAAACGCGATTGGTGGTGGGTTCGATACTCTTTCGGAGGAACGACAAGATTATTTTCCGCGTTCAGGACACAAGGCGGTTTTCAGTTTCACCCCTAAACACGCAATTACTCGTTTACGGACGGCCAGTGGAAAACGGTAGATGTGTTTTGACACTAGGTCCTCTCTCCATGTCTTTCTATGAGGGAAAATCAGTCGGATCTCCGCTTTTAGTCCGAGATATTGAGCAGTAGAACCTAGCACTGTGAAAATAATTAGAAGTAATTTTATTTAAGAAAGCGCATAAAAATTTTTGAAAAATTGCGTCAAGAAATTGAAGTCAGCGTGGCACAGTATGTTTGAGGCAGATAATTGTAAATTCAGTTGTGGGTTCGATCCTCGCTCGAGGGAATGGTTATTTTTATTTACCCGCTGTGGCTGAATTAAGCACGGCGTTTAGTTCCGTCACACAATGAAAATCGGACTTTCTATTTTGTTTTGTTACACATTGTTATTTGTGTAAGGTGGGTAAGCAATCTTGGATTAAGTAATTTATCTTTGTTTACAAGATACCTTTTAAAAGACCGTACATAATATATTTATTAGTGAGCTAAGTTTTTACTTTATCGCTTATTTCATATTTTCTTCAAAATTTGTTAATTAAGGAATATTACGTCATGTATAGTGGTACCTAAAACCTTGTCGTAACCAACCTAATTTAAACAAACAAATTAGTACTTAAATATACGCAATCAATAGGAGAATTGAGCCCAAAGGCGAGCCTTTGCCATCGCCACACGCCCATTACTCTCATAAAGACATAAAACTATCGTAAATATATGGAAAGTTATTTATTTTTAATACCTCTATTCAAATACCCTGTGATTTGACCTAATAATTTATGGTCCTGATAAAACTTTTGTCAAGTTTTCGGTCACGCAAGATATAGCAGTATCAGATATAATTATTATACAGAAAAGCGGTCGTTGCCTTAGAATTTTATCTACATTGTTACAAATTTCAAAAAAAAATCAAAAAGTTTTCAGCGTCCGTCGTGGTGCAGTGGAACAGCGAAAGATTTGTTGTGAATTCGATTCCTACTCGGAGGAAAAAAAAATCTCTGCTTTCGTACCTAAGACATACCGCGGCGTTGAGTACCGCAGCGCAAGACGCAATGTCTCCATTTAAGGCAGAAAGTGCAGAACGGAGTGTCTCGACAATAGACAGAAGTCTTCCTCACCTGCTATACGGGAAACAGCGTGAAACTGCAAAAAGAAAATCCTACACAATAATATATAAACAATTTCGGAAGAGCTTTTATACTGTAAAATAAGCATATTTAATTATTTTTCAATTGCATATTATTTACAATTTTACTCATCAGTGGACGGGATACGGTAATTTTATTAAAGTGTAGTGAACGTATTATATAGGCAAGGTTTAATTCATTTTGCGTTTATTTAAAATCCGCTTTTATATCAACAAATATGGTCCATAAATTGTTTTAATCACTCGTATGAATGTTGATTTACTTGGAGGTGTTATTGTTAGCTATATATAAGCTTTTAACATTATTTTTAAGTGTTATTTACACAATTAAGAAATTGAAAAATATATATTTAGAAAAATCTTTGGGTAGCTGAAATTAGTATAAATCTCTAAAATTTTAATAAAGTGGTTTTCATGAGGCGCGGGTTCAAATCCCGCTACGTTCAAATTTTTAAACGTTTTCTAAATATATATATTTAATAAGCTAGATAAGCTTCTCGATTCTAATAATATATTACACAAGTATAGGTATAATGGAAGAGTAAAATATTGAAATAGCAACCTGATGTTAGTTTATACAAAAGTGCACGTAAAACACATGGTAGTATGTGTAACATTTAATTTATTAATTACGCATAGGCTGGGTAGAAGAACTTAATTTCACTTGTCCCGCTGTCACTTTCCGCTCAGAATCCGAGACATTGCGTGCAATCAATCATAGTGTGACTTTATCTCTTTTTACCAATCTCTCTTCTACGTAAGCTCTCCATACAACGTGACATTGGCCAAGTGACTTGTGATCTCATGTACGTTCGAAGCGTCATAATTGAAGAAATGAACTGACATTGCGTGTTGAGGGGCGGAAGTCAACGCTACTGATTATCCTGTCACCAGATCGGATAAATAAAATTAATTTTAATAAAATCATCGTTCCTAATCAGATTCGAACCTACAGTTGTTGCGTATACAGACAGACGCTGACGCAACGCGCCATGATGGCCCACCTTGCTATAAAATAAAATATATGCGATAAAACTGTGAAACTAAAAAATCCAATTACTTTTGCTTATTCTAATATTACTAAGTTCGCCCATAACGTGACGCGGCAATATCGTGTTTCACGATAGTTATTAAGGGAGAATATAAATTAAGGGAGAAAACAAAAACAAGCATAACCTACTATGATTGAATTACTTAGCACTTTTACTTGTGAATATAGCGCGGTAGTTTTAAATTAGATTTTTATGTAAGTCTGAGTTTGGTTCCTGGGCAGAGTATTTCTCTTAGGATAAACAATTAGGGCTACTAGGTTATAAGACTTTTAACAGTCTTGTGTATCGAAATCCAATTTTGCAAGCGGTTGGTGTGTCCTATTTTGTACCTACACATTTATATGGGATTGGGTAGAAATAACCTAGAGTATATACACTCCGTTCTCCACTTGTTATTTGAATTTGAGACATTTTGTGTTTAAAAAAAAGCTTAACGCTGCACTTTGTATTGCCAGAGAGAAGAAATGAAAATATAGTAATTAACATATAATCGATAATAACACACACAACTATCTCATTCACAGTTAGATCCTCGCTAATGACGTAAAATAAGTTGGAGTTACGTAATTTTCTATAAAGAACGCTTATGCCCTATGAATTTACCTTTGCACCCTACTTACTGCAAAAAAACTTATGTCTGTCCTTAAATGCGTCCTTCTGAAATAAGTTAATACAGCGTCGCTTAACACAAACACAAGAGAGAACGCGGGGATTCTTGTAAAGTCAAAACTAAGTTTAAGCTAAGCTGCATCATAAGTCAGCGTGCATTAAGTTTAATCTAGTAACAAGTTAGTATGTTCATAACTTTCCATATTCTGCATACAGTTGGACTTTGAGGAAAAATTATTATTCTTAAGTTATTTTGAAGTACATTTTTTAGCTTTTTCGCGTATAGCAGGGTATAGAGCAAGACATTGCGAGTTGAGTGGCGGAACTCAACGCCGCGCTTTGTCTAAGGTATAAGTGCGGAGAAATGAAAATTTTAAACTAGCGACCCTCTCGCAGCTTCACCTGCGTAAACTACATGACTAAACTGTTTTGACGCGTACTTACTTATCACAAACTTTGCTACTTAAATTTAATAATTTAAATGCTTGTATCTTTTTTATTTGTCAATTATAATATTTATGATTAAAATGAAATAAACATGTAGCGTTAAGGGAAATTTACCAAAATATAAAAGTGAAAACTGCATTAAAATCGGTTTAGCCGTTTCTAAAATTAGCACAGGCACACAGATAAGAAAATTAAAAGCCATTGTTGTGGGTTCTATTACCCAAATTATATAATATAAATGCCCCCAATAGTATTTTATCATTCACATCTTACATGTACACACAGTGATCAGTTACATTTTTATTATCTGTATAGAAGATACAATCGTACCCCCGAGTGGAAATGGAACCTATAACTAATCACACTTACAATCAAACAATGCACCATTGCGCCACAATGGCCTCATATCTCCTTTTCATTCATTCTACTAATATTTTGATTAAAATAAAAGTATTAAGATATCCAATCGTCCTATTATGCATCCTTGCTAGGGCAATGGATTATGGGCTTGAATATAAATAGTTTTAATAAAGAATTCAGTTTCTTGCTTGTTTGCGTAGACCTTAAAACCCTTGCCATACTATTATAACTGTAAAATGTAAGGCCCCTCCATCTCTTTATGTAGATATTTTTCAAAAATACTCTGTTAGTGTTCCACTACACTTTCCTAGAAACCTTCATACTTAATTTCAACTTCCGAAGCTTAGCTACGCATTGTCTGCCAGTGAAAAGTGTTTAATTTATATCAGAGCTATACAAATAAAGGAATTTTAATGTCTGTTTGTAATATCAAAATTGCTGCTTTTTACTAAATGTATATACGGTACATATACAAAAAAGATTTTTTTATATGTTCGTCTGTCATTCTATCTAGAATTTCACGTGGAAGAAGTCGCGGGTAAAGCTAGTAATTTTATGTAAATTATATTATATACACGTAGCTCAGTTTCATCTAGAAACTGAATACACATAATTGTTGTTAGTTTGAATCTCAATTGTATGGATATTGTTAGTTTTCTTGCCAGAAATACAAGACGTTGGGTTTCACCACGTACATTGTAATAGTTTCCAGTAGGACTGTCAGTGCTTTAATTTTCTTTCTTACATTTGTTGTTAATGAATAATGAATTGAATAAATAACATATAAACCACCTAAAAAGATATTTTAACATTTTTAAATTGTTATTCACACACTTAAGAAATTAAATAATATTTTGTAATTTTTAAAATGTATAAAAAATTGAACGCAGCGGCATTCGAACCCACGCCTGTTGGAAATCGTCCTAGAAGAGCGGGTTCAAATGTTCTAAAAATGTAAATAAAAAAATAATACCTTGAATACATGTCATAACAATAAAATGTAAAAATATTACCATAAATAGCACTTATTTCGCGTAACTAAATTCTTCTACGAGTAAATTTTAAATATTTCGAGGCAAAGGAATTTTCATTTTGGAATAGTAATTTGAAATATGATTTTGGACCAGGTTCCTACTGAAATAATCCCAAGACAATTTGTGGAGAGGCAATTTATATTTCTTGAAGATTCACTGTAAATTTGAACGTAGCCACGATTAGATTTAGCTCCTTTTGGGTTATGTGGCTGGAATTTAAATGTACGACGAAAGTATTAAGTAATCTTTTGCCTATTACATAAAAAAAGCTATATTCTTACTAATCAAATTTCAGAATTTTGTTTTTAACATTTTTAAAGTGTTATTAGGTCATTAATAATATTTTAAGAAAATGTTTAAAAGGACAATGGTTCAAATCCCACTGCGTTTTCATTTTAATAGGTTTTTAAAAATGTTTTTCAATTTCCTGAGGGTGTGAATAACACTTTAAAAAGATGTAATAAATAACATTCTCTCTTGTCAAACTATTGTTCGTAGAATAATCTTTGGTTAGCAGAAATTTGTAAAAATCTCTCTACAGAGATGCAAACAACAAAAATAAGTTGTAATAAGCGTATAACAATTTCAGCGTTGCCGGATGTAGAACGCATGGCTTAGCGGTCAAAGTGCTTGGACGGTTTCCAAGAGGCGCGGATTCGAATCCTGCTGTGTTCAAATTTTTATACGTTTGTAAAATTGTTTGTGAATTCCCTAAGTGTGTTAAAAACATTTTAAAAATATTAATATATTTATCACAATCGGTTCAGCACTTTGGCTGTAATGACGTCATACACACAGACAGAGTTACTTTTTGTATTTATAATATTATATTATGGATTTCGTGCCTAGGGGGGACAAAGAAAGCCTAGTGTTAAGTATTGCTCTCTTCCATTCCGTGCTTAATTTATAGATTTCTATACGGTTTTATTCTATCTACGGTTTTATACCTTTTATTTTATATATTTATAAAAAAAATATTTTACACTCATATGTTTCATATACATTTTTCAATGCAGTGACCGTTTCTACAGCGGAAAATGGAGAGCAGCGTGACTAATCACTGGACTCCATTTCGCTTAACTTATATAGGGCATGAAACTTTTCTTAATTGTTAATATAAATACACGCTGTATATATAGTTCAAAGGAAAAATTGAGTAAAACTTTTATGAACGCAAAATTCAAACTTCTGTTAGCTTGAACCACTCTGTACGTTTCGAGGGCTATTATCGAACAGGTATTCAATAGGAAATACATTTTTAGAAAGCCGAAAATGGGTGAAACTTGTATGGGTTGGGTGCGATGTATGAATCGAATACATGTCTTAGTATTAGTAATACTGCAAGCAAAAGCACTTAATAATCATATTATATGAAAAACATAGTTTTAGAAAACGATTCGAATCCGCGCCTCTTGAAAACCGTCATAACGTTGTGACCGCTAAGCCATGCGTTCTAGTTCCGGCTACGTCGTAATTCTTATACGCTTATTACAATTTATTTTTGCTGTTATCATCTTCTCTGTAGATAAATTTTTACAAATTTCTGCTACCTAAATATTATTCTACGAACAATAGCTTCACAAAAGAGAATGCTATTTATTAAATATTTTTAATATTTTGAAAGTGTTATTCACATACTTAGGAATTTGAAGAACATTATTAAATAACGTTTAAAAGTTTAAACGCTGCGGGATTTGAACACACGTTTCTTGGAAACCATCCAAGCGCTCTCACCACAAAAATAAGTTGTAATAGCTGGATATAGAACGCAGGGCTTAGGGGTCAGAGCGCTTGCACAGTTTCCAAGAGGCACGGGTTTGCATCCCGCTGCGTTCAAATTTTTATACGCTTTTAAAAATGTTATTCGGTTGTGATGAAGTAGGATATGCTTAAGGGTATATATACATGCTTGAGGATATGCTTGAGGGATGCTTGAGGGATGCTTGAGGGTATTAGGGTATTAACATAAGCTACTTTTTTCTTCCAGTTTTTTTAGTTTTTCTATGATCTCATTGTTTTACGAGAAGGCCACCGAAAACATGAAGATATAGTTCAAGCAGGCCGAAAGTGTGAGCGGGTCGCTAGTTATACTGTATATTTAGATATAAGTATGTATATAGAAATGGCCATAATATTCCACGCTACACATAACAGGTTTAGAAATAAGAAAAAAGACAAAACTTGGTAACATGCCAAAGCTTTTATGTCTCTGTGTTGAAATAATATCGCTCAATATCGCCCGCGGCTTGAATCAAAAGGTTTCGAAAAATTCTGCGTATTTATTTTAAATGTTATTTTGTTTTGTTTTAAATGGTTTTCCACTTTTACCTCTAAAGGGAATCTTAGTGTATATTTATTGCTGTGATTTTGTTTGACTTTTCTTTTTGTTGTTTTTGGAGTGGTTTCATTTTGTCTTTTTATATATGATACACATATATAATAACATTATATAACAATTTAATATTTATTAGGCAGTTGGACAGTAACTTGCTGTATAAGAAAAGGCTGTGGCTTCAATCGTTACTCGGGGTTTGTTTACGCTTCTAGCCTTTTTCACGTAGCGGGATTTCAAAATTCACTACGTGATTTTAAATTTTTCTATAGAGTTTCTTAACACTAAGTTCTTTCTATATACAAAAGCTGTATGAAGCTAACTTACAATAAACAAAATATATATATATATATATCGTTATTTAAATAGGCAAGCACTTTTGAATCGCCATCCTTCAGAAAACTAACTCTTTAAAAAAGTGGTTATGCAGAGAAGACCCTGTAAAAACTCAATAGTTGGTCTTTTCAAATATAATTATATCTGTAATGTCACAATTTTGTAAGTCTCTACGCATCAACAGTATATAATTATATACATTAACATGGCTTTAGTATTCTGGAACAAAGTAATATACTCGTACTTTCTTTAAAAATCAAGTGCATGGCTAAATTGTTTACATAGGTAAATTATTTACCCAAGAAAAGCAGCCCAAAAGAATTGAATAACTATCTAACGTTAGTACAAAAAATGGGTAGCATTAATAAGATGAAGATTGTTAGGAATAGCTACCGTCAGCGCTGGATATGTGATTTTTCAAGTACCTCGCTCTAGCAAAAACTGTAGGCGATTTATAAAGGTAAGACTATTACTGTAACATATTGCATAGACTTGAGAGTATCGAGCACATCAATTATGTGTATGTGGGTTAGAACTTTATGGATGATTATGTTTCGAAATTCTTTGAAATACTAGGCTTAATTTATTTTTCTGCATTTATGTATGTATGTGTGTGTGTGTGTGTTTGTAAAAAAAATATGTTTCCTTATTCCAGTCATAAGAGAAGCATTATGTTAGGTTAAGAAACTTTTTTTTGTAAGTGGGCAAACTAATTTAAAATAATTACTAAATTTTAACTTCGCACTTAACGCCTTACTGTACGTATTGGTTATGGGTTCGATTCCCGGTAGCAGGAATTTATGTTTAAATTTATATTAAAATACAGCCATTTCTTCGATATATCATAAGGTACAATGTTGACGACCACAATGAAATGTTCAAATTGATGTAAGTAAAGAACTGATGATTCATCGCTAAATTCCCTTTCTTATCAGCTTAGTGCGTTAACTACATACAATATATTCATCTATCTTGGATCTGGCATGAATCTCGGTGCTTGTTACCTGGGCCTGTGTTTTCTTACTCTTCTTCTGACTTCTCCATTTTGCTTTTCTTTAATGTACACTTTAGGATCTTTAAAATAGCATTATTGCGCTACTGACAGACTGACAGACGACGCACAGCCAAAGCCACTGGGTAGAAATTTTTCATGTTTCCTTTGGAATGTAGAGCAGCATTATGATAGAGTTTGGAGATTCAAACCCACGCCTATTGGAAACCGTCCAAACGTTTTAGCCACTAAGCATTAAGTTAGCATCTCTGTAGTGAGATTTTTACAAATTTCTGCAACCCAAAAGACTATTCTACTAACAATCGTTTAGCAATAAAAAATGCTATTTAATAGATATTTTTATCATTTTAAAGTGTTAATCACAATACAATTTTTATACGTTTTCTTAATATGTTATTTAATTTTTATTCAATGTACGAGTCTAAATATGTTTTTTAAAAAGTTCTAAAAGTTCTAAAAGTGTTTTTCGAAATTTCTACGGAAATGGAAAATAAATGGATTTAACGTTTTATAGACAACGCAAACAAAGTTGCGAGTTGCGACTTGTTCAAAGGCCATCGTTTCACTGTACACAGGTTTTGTTGCGGATTTGATTCCCACTCGAGGTAATTATTATATTTTTATTGTACCGCTTTGATAACTAAGGCCCCGTTGGTAAGTAAGTTTCACCATTCGTCACGCAATGTCTCGATTTTAGGCGGAAAGTGGAGAACATAGTGTCTTATCACTGGGTTCTCTCTGACTACCCTGCTATGCGAGAAAAGTCGTGAAGCTGTATATAGTACACGTTCCGACGGAAATAAAAATCATTTGTAACAATAATAATTTTATAAAGAGAATATTAATTAAAATTTCTGAACGTAATTTTAAATGCCAATCAGTGCTCATTCGTGACATCCTTTTATGTTATATTGAATTTTATAATAACTAAGGTTGTTTTTATTAAATTTGTTGCGAAGTTCGTTTTTGTTGACTTAATTTTATGGCATTCAAAAGGGGAAGAAAAGCTCTATTTACTTTTCCATAACTCCATGTATTGGGAATATAATACTACTCGCATCCATAGAAGAACATAATACTACTCGAATTTGAACCCATCATCACAAATAGTGAGTTCATCGTGGCGTAGTGCCAGCGTTAGACTGTAAACGCGTTTTTTTGTAGGTTCGGTTCCCACTCGGTGGAATCTTTGTATGTAAAATATTTTCATTTCCCCGTTCTGGTACCGAAAAAAAGCACGCAATATCTAGAATTTGGTTCTCTCTGACTTGGGTTGACTTAATAAGTCGAGAAAAAAACGTGAGCTGTACATAAGAATATGAACTTTTCTCACCAAAAGTATATACATATATATATACGCAGCATTGAGTTCCACTCAACACGCAATGTCTCGAATGATCAAGAATCAATTTGAGAACGTATTGACTAGTGTCAACTGACTTGTTGGTTCTCTTTGGCTACCACTAAGCTGATAAAATGTGAAGCCGAGCTATAGTACAATTTCAATCAACACTCATCACTTACATTATCAAATATTATCCATAGAGTCGGTACGATCAAAGCTACTTTAGTTTAATATGTACTAAGAACATAATTTACTTTGATTGATATTTGGCTGAAAGATAAACCAGTCACAACCACAATACCGAATTCAACGTCAGTTTGATTTGCTTCAGGAAACGGATTAACTATCCATCTCCCTCTTCGATTGTGGATTTTATTCTATGAAAGTACTTAGATTAGAATAATTTAACTAAAATTTGAATTTATATAATAATGATATAGTTATAAATATTAAACTATATTAATAAAGCAGTTGACGTGTAAAATAAATGTATATACGTCTTAGAAACGTGTATTGCACTTGGAAAACACTGAAAATGGAGAACGGAGTGTCTTGATTGGTTATCTCCGAGTCTCTCCTGCAAAAGTGAAAAAATAAAAAATATAAGTTATCTGAACTTCTCCATACAAAGTTTAAGATATTTTACCTACAATATTATACTCCTCTGTCGGCATATTTCACGTAAAAAGCGGCTTCAAAGGTTTTTTTCACGTATTAATAACGGTATGCATTTCTAAAATATGTTCCATATTGACAAATTTGCAAGGCAGTTTGTAGTTTAGATTTTGCCTTGAAGGCAACAACACATTATCCATACAAATTTTATAAAACCGAAAGTAACTCTGCTCTCTGTCTGTCTGTGATACCAATACCAAGCCGCTAAATTAGTTGTGCTAAAATTTATGTAGAGATACGTGTGGGTCTTGGAATGAATATAGATGACTTTTTCTCTCATTTTGTATTTTACTTTTTCCAGGTAATTCATTATAATTAATAATACGAAAAAACGGCCGAAAATACGGAAAAGCTAGTATTATATATATATATATTTATATTTAAATTGAGATAATAATCATTCAATATAAGGAAAAAACCATAAAAATAGTAAATCACAAATCTCTTAGTAGTGGCACAGGAAATCTTATAAAGACGTGACGATAAAAAAGATTTCCTTGAAATATAGTTACAGCCAGCCTATTTACATAAAAATGTTTGTCGATCGGATTACGTTTGGAACGGTGGAACGATGGACGAAAACATATATACAGATAAAGCTTAAATGCTATATAGCTATTGTAGACCACAGGAATATTTCTTAAGCTTTAAGGTGTACATTATATGATGAAAGTTATAAATTGCTTATGGCACTCTTATATTGCCGTTGAAGTGATTTTACTTGAACCTGACGGTAGTAGTTTCAAATAATACTAAGGAAATTTATGGAACTTATAATATGGCTACTTATAATATAGACAATTATCTTACTTATAATATAATATAGACAATTATCATTATTCCAGTTTTTTTGAACTAGAGTTTAGAGTAAAGCATTAAGCTTTTGACCTTATTGGTGACAGTGACACCGATGGAGTAATGGAAGAGGGTTCTGTGTCCCTGCGAAATGCAATCACTATATGACTGTTTGAGAGGGTGTCGATGGTGGCAAGGGCTCCTCTTGCGGGACTCGAACCTAGGCTTACGATCGTCGAACGGGTGTGGAAAAGTAGTATTTCAGTTCAACAAATAGCCTTATGTAGTCTAGTCACCTAACATGTCTGCATTATTGGCCTAGAATGAGAAAAATCTAAATTAGATCTGTCTACCCCAGAAAGTGTGTGAGACGCGTAAAAACAAAAAAATAATGTTTTTTTGTACTTTCCTACAGCAAAAAATTAAGTAGAACAAATTTCTTAAGAAAAGCTTTAGCGAGGCAGATTTTTAAGTCTCCGAAATTAATGAATTGGGCTTTGTCACGTTGACTTTCAAAAACGTGCTACGAATCAGCCTAGATATTACAAGGCATTTTGTGAAATCAATTCTTTCCTTTTGCTTTTATTTTTTTCAAGCGCATGTACCATACCGACCCGTTATAATTGATTTTAATTTTTTTTTCGTCCTTAAAGAATAAAGAGAATTTAATAATACAGTACTCGACAACCAATTCATTCAATAAGTATAGCTTGCTGGGTCATTCAGTCATTATGCCATATTTTGTCTAAGACTAATATTGAAGTCAATATATCTTAATGTAAAAAAATATATTCCCTGATATTCGAGCCTTTGTGTAATACGAAGCGAAGCCGTCACTGTCAATAAATATTCGCGTTGAGCATTGAGTGACTGACAGACAACGCACTACTACAGGTTTAACATGTGTCCTAGAATTAGGACATTGAGAGTGAATTTTCTGAAATACCTAAGGAAACGGAATATAACGAATATCAGTGAAACTTTATATTTCGCAATCAAAAATATCGAAAATAGATATAATTATATGATCACAAATTCAAGTTTATGATAAGAATTTTAAAATTATACATAATAAATAAAAATGACGTGTATACTGTAGTAACATTTTGAAATAGTATTTTTTAAAGAATAAAGCTCCAAATGTGACAAAAGCTGTTCTAAAAGAACTAAGCTTATACCAACTAGTGGTTATTCAATTGATTCGAATGGAAAAAGCTAGATGCAATAGTAAATCTAATATATTACTGACTCTAAGTACTTTCCAGTACTTTATAAAAAGCTCACTCTTTCGCGGTGTTAATGGAATTGCTGGTACGTGATAATTGCAGGTTCAAGTCTTATGGTGGTAAAAGTCAATCCAGTAATGGATTTTTTTGATTTCGTGTAGTTTTATAATAACATCGTCTTTGTTGATAAAAAGAGGAAAATGCTTGTACGTTATCACCTGCATAAAAAACCTATAATAGTCAATCCTGATACAAGAGATACGAAAATATACAATTTTTAATATATCTGTAAATTTTCCATATTAATCGTGGAAGTATAATAAAGAAATAAAGAGTTATTTTCTAAATTTATTTTGTGACCATGTGAGAAATGCCTTTTACATAAATCAGGCTAGCGTGTGCAAGGGAAGCCCTTGTGGGCACGGATGGTTCTGTGG
Source organism: Podotricha telesiphe (assembly GCA_038994665.1). Taxonomy (NCBI): domain Eukaryota; kingdom Metazoa; phylum Arthropoda; class Insecta; order Lepidoptera; family Nymphalidae; genus Podotricha; species Podotricha telesiphe. Next base: position 130,497 of record JAOYRR010000489.1, read on the forward strand.
GACTACCGGAAACTAAACACACTAAAACCCAGCAACAAATTTTCCACCTCAACTAACGCATGTTGAATGACCATCTTCAAAGCCATATTTTGTTTAACCAGAGGAAAGACGACGACAAGTACGAGTGTTTAAATATAAGTAGTCCTCTTCCCAGAGTCGGACAGCATCTGACTGCAAATGTGATTGAATTATTGGTTCAATCCCCACGTGGAGGAATGATTACTTTTCGATTATTTTCAGTTCGTCGTTCCGGTACAAGACAAAATGCAGCGTTGAGTTCCACCTCTTAAGACACTATGCCTTGATTTCGGGAAAAAAGTGGAGAATGGAGTGTTTTGCCCCTAGGTTCCTCTCTGATTAAGGTGCTCTGCGAGAAAAACTGTGAGGCTGCTCTTAGTGGGAATTGAACCTACAATTGTCCTTACATCTGGAATTTACAATTACAGGACAATATTAGGTCAAATTAATAAAAAGAATTGTAATTGAATTTCAAATAATGAATTTTTCATTTTTACTTTTTTGCATCATAATCAAATTAGCAGCGGCCTCTCTTTACTTTTCAGATCCATTTCCTTTCAGTGGAATGTCTAAAAGATCAATTACCAACGTGCCTCAAATTAAAAATAGCTATAGCACTTACCCAAACGCTCAAAATGAAATATTCCTATTCATGGAAAATATTTGATTTCTAAAGAGAAACGCCGCGATTGAATGTGCTTAAATAAGAGCCCTGTTTTATTAAATTGTCAGACCATTTTACACATATCAGGATGGCCAGAGAGAACACAGTGTCAAAATACTTTGTTCTAAAACTTCGAAACTTAAATTCGAGATATTGTGTATTGAGTGGTGTAAAACAACGGTATAAAAATAAGCTATCCAAATGTTTTCCCGACAGGGAATTGAACCAGCAAACATCAGGTTTCCAGTTAGACTGGGATGGCCCAAATAAATAATTTTCAACATTTTTAATATTTTTTGCGGCAACATTATTAATTCTATCAAACTAGGGCAGAGCAAATATAGCATACTTTTAGGGGTTGATAATAAATGAATATTAGAATCTTTGAAGTTGTATTCTTAAATATGTTTTTGTTGAAGTTTATAAGACGGTCAGTTTATTAAATATTTTCAATTTATGACTGAAAACCCAAACGCTCATGATTGTGGGTTCGATTGCCATTCGGGGGAATGATCATATATATTAAAATGTGTTCATCAAAGCGCGTCGTTGAGCTCCGTCTCTCAACTCTCAATTTTTCGATTTCAAGCGGAAAATCGAGAACGGAGAGCCTGCCTGCTCAACCTACTGTGCGGGCAGCTGTTCAAATAATTATAATAATGTATGCTCGTTCGCTTACCATCATGGTGCAGTCGAGTTCAAAGCAATGCTGAAAAAAAGCGCTTATTTTGATTTACTTATATAGAGACTTCAGTTTTCAAAACGGCGTTATGCATAATTTAATATTTCAACTCCTAGATTGGGAATGGAGAAAATGTGATTTGATGGCAAGTGATACAGTTTCAATGAAATAGCTTAAAATATTAAACAAGTAAAATAATATTAAGAAACGCTCTTGAGTAAACGAATGAAACCTGCAACTTCTGAATCTACTGTCAGTTACTTTCATATTAAACTTCACATTTTTAAAAGTATCAATACATTGAATTGTTAATAGCACTTTATATTCCAAATGATGCGACCGTCGTAAATGTATGTATAATATACACCTACTCAATACTAACAAGCAAAACATGTAAAATTCGAACCCATATCCGCCCAGTAAGTGGAGTCGAAATCTCTAATTAGGTCGGATAGGCCTTTGTTAACCCTTCATTCTACGATCGTCTGAACAATGGAAGTCGGCGAAGTAATTTCGGGATCTCGATAGACTACAAATCTCAGCTGACACTTGATTCTATTAAAACTGGGTGATTTATTCAATTTATTCGCTGTAATATCATTGAAGTATGCGGATGATGAGTTAGCTTTCCTTTTTCAAGTGAAACTGCTTAAAAGGTTGCTGAGATCTTATTTATTCATGAAGAATTACTGTAATCATCTTTAATATTTAAGACCATTGTCGCTAGTGAGACAGCGCTTGTATGTAAATGTTGTTGAGGGTTATATTAATTAAATGAAATTATTATATTTAAATAATTTTCATTCCTCTCTCCATTTAACATGCAATGTCTCGATAAAGTGGACAACGGAGAGTCTGAACACTAGGATCTTTTTGACAATCCTGGTATGCGAGAAGGAAGTGTGAAGCTACCTTTTTTCTTGTTATTACTGAAATAATGATCACGTAAATTGTGGGACATGAAATAAAACGAATATATATTTATTTCCCCACTCTGGTTAGAATAACGTAGTACTTTAGTCAATATTTGCGATATAACATTTGGAGGAAACCATGACCTTTAAGAAGATTCTTTCCTCAATGCAAGAGTACTAGATATATTAAAAATAACATTTGGAGAAAAATATTGACATCTGACAAGATTTTTTTCCTCATTGCAAGAGTACCCGATACATTAAAAATAGGTTAGGCATCGTTCATTTAAGTGACACGTTGATGGATGTGCAGATGATGTTCCTACTTCAGAGGGTATGTTGAGTTAAGGGCAGTCTGGTTATAAAACGTCGAGGTTAGTAAGAGTTTATATGATATAGATACTGAGATATAAGCTTACGTGGCCCAATGGGACTGCAACTGGATATAACCACGATGGTTGTGACTTCGATTCTTCGTCGTGGGAATGATTATATTAAGATTATTTTTATGTCTATGTTTTGGTAAGACAAATTTTAAAACGGAGAACTGCTATGCCGAAAAGAAGCGTGATTTTTTTAGATTGTAGTATATTTGAATATTCACTATAGAGTTCTATAAAATATTAAAAACATGGCTTTGTGTTATAGATATGATATATAGGATACGTGATAGTTATGGATTTCTATAATACTGTGCAACATGCTTATCCTTGAAGTTTTCTCGTTGACTCTATTTTCTTGTATGATTTGACAAATTGGCGTGACGTGTCGGCATAAAAAAGAAGATAAAGACAAAGGTTAATAAATATGAATTTATTTGCTTAGGACCAAGTCCACCGCTGTTTGCAAGGATTTTGTGAACTTGCAACCATTATCTATACATATAAATAAAATATGGAAACAATAACCTTTTACTAAATGTACATGTATGTATACATGGTACATATACCAAAAAAAATTTTTATATCTTTTATCTGCTTGTCTGTCTGGCTGTTTCTCTCGGCTAATCTCTGAAATAGCTGAACTGACGGGACTGTTACTGGCAGATAGCTAACGTACTAAGGAGTAACTTAAGCCGCTGTTATTTTAGAATTACACGCGAACGAAGTCATGGGCACAGCTAGTTTCCAAATAATTTTAGCATAATAATTCCTCCGAGTGGGGATCAAACCCACTACCAATCGCGTTAACAGTCAGTCGCTGTCCCACTGAGCCACGTTGGCACCACTATATACGCAATATCTCTGAAGTACAGGAATAAACGGAGACATATCTTAAGACCTAGTCTTAGATATCTTCTCTAAGCTTATATCGTAAAATGACGTAGATCTGTGAAGTACAATATATTAGTATAAAATAACTTGGATAATACTCGGCACAACACCTGCCAATATTAATGTACTTTAGCAAAAGGTCTGCCAAAATACTCTCTTTAAATATATAAAATAATTACCAGTTTATTTTCATCTTTGACATCATACGAATACCAATAATACAGTGAAGAATCAATCTGAGCATTTTCAAGGCATAATGTGTTAAATCTACACCCCTTTGCCTAATAATACGAAAATGTTATGCCAAAGTCAAATAATTGTATTCAAAATTAGTGAGCCGCTCGCAGTTTTTCCTGAATAAACTACACGACTAAACCTATATCATTTTTTTTTGCTTAAATTTAAAACTTAAATGGTTGTAACTTTTTTATTAATGAACTGATTGAAATGAAATAAACTCTTAATGCTTAGGAAAGTGTCTGGAAGTAGTTTTTAGTAGGAAGAAGGAAACTGCATTTAAATTTAAATAATTATTTTGGATTCTATTTTATTGATAAATTATTTTGGCACACATTTTGTTAATTATATATTTTTTCATAATATATCTTCCATGTACAGACAGCGATTAGTTACATTTTTATTATGTGTATAGATAAGAAATAACATACTTAATTTGAACATCAAAAAATTTACCACCGATTCACTAATTTTAATCTTGCTCACCCAAGAATAACGTATGAGAGAAAAAGAAATTTAAAAATAAACATTGATTGAGTATCGAACCTACAGCCGTCGTCTTCACATTGCCTATCAATATTGTACCAAGTTGTATTCCCGTTAAGCCTCTATGCTTTCTAGCCTAATCTGCTTTTATGCTGGAGTAGGTATTACAGATTAAACTTTGAAAGCATCTCATTATTAGGAGATTAGGGCATTGTTATCAATATCGCTAGTGATAATGTAAATTTGTTAGTGTTCTGTTGGTTTGTTGGTTAGTGGTTCTGCCTGAGAAAATTGTGGGTTTGATTTATAATTGATTGGAATTAGTTTTTGTTGTTTTGGAAACTTTTGGTACCTTTCTACCATCTGGGACCCAATCCTGAAAACTTTGTAGCCTCAAACCTACCACACCAGAAAGCAGGATACAGTCAGCTCATTCTGCCAGAATGCAGGGCAGTACGCGAGGCAACTAATAATTTTTTGGTGGTAGATTGATATATTAATTGTATCAACTGTCAGACGAATGCCATCTCTGTCTACTTGTGACCACGGACTACTGTGAAGTGTTCGAAACGTCTAGTTTCTAAAACGTATTTTCGAATACTAATATAATATACGCGATTAAACCGGATAAAAATTGCGTCATTTTAAAATGTAAAAATCGCGAAAACCAAAGATGTTATTAGATTTAAATTTATTTTACCATATCACCAGATTCACCAAAGATCTATAGTGTTAAAACAAAACACAAAATTGGAGACAATGCGTGTTTAGTGATGGAACTCAACGCCACCTTTCATCTTAACAGAGCGAAGAATTGAAAATAGTTAAATATAATCATTTCCCCGTTGGGAATCGAACCCATAATCAATTGTGTTAAAAGACAGACGATGAGCCACTGAACCACATTGCCCTCATTGCGTTTAAATAGCGCAAATATATTATATTTTTATAATATCTCGCCTCGAACACAAAATCTTTGCGTTAGCCCAGCATAGATGTGGATACGTCATTGTGGCGTATATAGGGATGATATCGGAAGTTTGAGATAATTTTGTAATATTTTTAAAAAGCCATGGTAAAGCTGTGGTATTATATCAGATTTCAAAGATTAGTTCAAATTTTTTACCAACTATGGCCAGTATAAAGCGCATCATTAAATTCCGACACTCAACACGCAATGCCTCGAAGTTAGGTGGAAAGTGGAGTGTGAGTGGAAAGTACCATTTTTTTTTATTTACCTAAATTAGTACCTATACTTATTTTTACTGCCAATATCTTTGTGATTCAATTTTTTCGTTAACTCTCCGTCCATAAATAAAACGTGACTTTTGAGTTACAAAAAACCGTCTAATTGAAGCATACAGTATCAAAAGCTGAGGTGTAACACTTTCGTAAGTCTTTCGACTCCATTTTTTGTTCGGTCATTAAAACAAAGGGAAGCGGCTTGAATACACTCTTTACTCGGCTTAATGTAAAAAATATATTTAAATATAAAAGCTTTTTCTCTATGTGTGTATGAAGAATAATAGACGATATTGTGGCTCTGTGGCTGTAGGCTCAATCATATGCAATGATTGTGGGTTCAATTCCTACTTGGAATTTTTATATATACAAATAACTAAGTGTTTCGTTATCAAGGTTGTCGTGGCTCAGTGGAACAGAATCTGACTTTAAATGCGATTGGTTATGGAATCGATTCCAATGGGGAGGAATGGTTATGTTGCCTTTATTTTCATTTTTCTACTCTGGTCAGACTCCACTTCTCAATACCTGCTTTTTTTTTGTCTTTTTCGGGTCAATAAATCAAACGTTTAAATGCCGTCTATACCTGGTACCCTGCACTATTCTGCGAGGAAAAAGATGTTAATTTCCTATAGTGAAGTAAAGAACTTAATAAAGCAGCTTCACGCTTTTCCCCGCACAGCAGGGCAATCAAAGCGAACCTTGTGTCAAAACACTCCGTTCTCCACTTTCCTCCCGTATTAGTGTCCATATACACAAACCTGTACGTTACGGACATTTTGTACATTACATTAGAATATATATATTTGTAATTTTTGTTGAATATGAATAAGAGTACATATTTGTATTATTTTGTATATTTCGTTTAAGAAAGTATAATCAATTAATACACAATGGCGGAACTTAACGTCGCACTTCGTCTTGTACCAGAGAGAAGAAATGAAAATCATTTAGTTAATTTGTAATATTTTTTGAGCGAGCTTATGTGTTCTACAATTTTATATAATGCCTTATATATGTTTTTAATTATATGCAAAGTTGAAAAGTTCTTTTATAATAATATATTTTAAAATTATGTTTCTTTTAATACTTTCAAGAAAATTTATAACATTTAATGAAAAAAGGCTATCGTGGCGCAGAGGGACAGTATCAGCTGTAATCGCGATTAAGGGTTCGATTCCACTTCGTGATCAATGATTATAACTTATTTTAAGTGTTATTTACACACTTAGGAAATTAAACAATAACTATATAACTATAACTTCTATAAAATGTATAGAAGTTTCTTGATTGATGCGTGCGACGGCTTAAAAGAGGCGCGGGTTTAAATTCTGCTGTGTTTAAACTTTTACGCATTTACTAAAAATATGATGATCATAGCTTAAATATTTTCGTTTTTGGTGAACGAGGCAAAGCGCAGTGTTAAGTTCCGCAGATCAACACTCAGTGTTTCTAATACGGGAGGAAATTGGAGAACGCAATGTCTTAAACTAGGTTTTCTAACTAAAAAACAAGAAAGACTTTGTTATAATATTGTGTAATAACTGTTTATATTTTTTTAAACTAAAGATATAAAATAACACAATAAATAATCTTATTTACATTCATTTAAATTTACAAAAAAAGTTGTAATGTAATGTACATTACTATAATGTACAAAATGAGCATAATGTACGTTTGTGTTTAAGTACACATATGTAACATGTAAAAGGGTTAAATTTTCAGTTTAAAAAAAAGACTGCTTACGTTCCATAGGTGTTAACTACATATGGATCGTTTTAAAGTATATGAAATAGCTCAGCCATTTAATTATATTACATTTTTTAATATAATTTATTATATATATATAAGCTTAATTCGACAGAAACTGTGTTCCTAACTTCTGTGTCAAATATAATTAACATAAAAATATTATCAAAGTTTTATATTATTTACCGTCATAACGAAATTCAACACCTTGCTTTTTAACGTTAGGTATCAGAGCGGAGAAACATAAATAATTTAATCATGATAATTCTACCAAGCGGGAATCGAACTCACAACCAATCGCGATTAGAGTCTGATGCTGTCCCCCTGTGCCACACCAATGGCCTAGCTGTTTAAGTATTTTTAATTAAAATATATCTTTCAATTATGGCTCTACTATTTTTAGGTTCATGTTAAATTAGAACAAGGTCATGTATATATATATATATACAAGGTTTCTAAAACACCCGACATATAGTTTTTTATAAATATTACTTAAAAGTCTAAACGTAATTTGTTTCTGTGTTCCATGTAAGTATTTTAATATTAAAATCACTACAATATACGATATAAAATAGTATATTACGGCTACACACGAACCGTTTAACATTCTGCGGTATTTACAGAATTGATAGGCACGTATCGAGATCGAAAGCTGCGGTAACAGTGATTTAAAATGAAATGAATTTCATAATAAATTATAGCTTAAATTACAGAAATCTTTGTTTTAAAATACACGAACTAACTGATGGAATTATAAGATATTTAATACACGAACAGTCCTGAAACTACTAACTAATATCATATTTTGATACTCTGTTCATAGTTAAATGACACTTGAGATTTACTCAGACGCTATACTTCTTCATAATTAACATAATTTATTAATAATCTCTTCCACTATGTATACAAACGCTGTTTTAAGGAATTATAATTATATATTATTATAAATAAACAATGATATATTTAATCCCACACGTATATAAAGTTCTAATGACACATCTGAATGTTCTTAGCCGAAATTGGATACAAAAATCTTGAAAAGACATTCATAATACAACTTACATTCTTATAACAGTCCTTTTAGCACCATCACAGCACAAATCACTACACCAAATCACTTTAATATCAAGAAAAAACACTTTGAGTAACACTTAGTGACCTTATTTTGATGATAAACCTTCACACGCGAATTTCGATATATTCCTAGTTACGAAAACGTTCACAATGTAGCGCTATTACCCGGAGTTCCCAACACACTGATCAGTGTAGACCCGGCCGTGTGTCTAAATATGGCTGTCCCTTTCCCGCTTGAGAGGATTTCAGGCTGTAATCTCCTCTATCTCTTTCTAACAGCCTGAAAATGTAGAGTTCGTAGTAGGTATAGGTCAATATAAAACCTTCTCGGATACTGAGGCTGCAGTTAGGGTGAGGATATCGTGTTATCTAGAAATAGGACAAATCACTGAGAGTTTTTTATATTTTAATGAAAAAAGTAAATGGTAAATGAAGAAAAATAATGAAAATTGTATTTATTCATAGACAAAAAATTATTGTTGGCTTTTTAGTGGCTCTTTTTAACAGAAATGCATTCTTAGGTGATAATAGTTTTAAGTAGGACTAACATTGCTGACAGTTTATATTTATTTACTGTAACAAATATTTTTTAACATTTTTAAGTGATATTTACACACTTAGGAAATTGAACAACATATTTTATACGTTTTGAAAAAAAATTATATGTTTTCTAAAACTGTGTTAAACTGTAACAAATTTCTTGTAAAGACTAGAAAATTTAAATAGAAAATTACAGATCAAAAAATTTTAATTTTATATATTTATAATTGTATAATTAATTAAAAAGAAACAAAGTTCCTATTTTTACTTTATCATCTATTTACTATATGAATTTATATCAAAATAGATAAAAAAAACTGTTTATCTGTCAAAATTATGAACCAAAACGGGGAATACCCTACCCAACCCGCTTCGCAGCGACCTTCGATACGCATGCGTAAAGCAACCCGTCACAGAGTCACACACCCTGGCCACAGACTAAATAATATAGAATTACCAGTACACACATACAAATACAGACACATATACATACATATAAGTTGCTGTAAGAATTTGAATTTTTATACAGTTTACTAATATCTGAGGCTATCGTGGCATAGTGGGAAAGCGGGCTATGACTGTCATTACAATTGGTAACGGGTTTCATTTCAAATTATTGCATTAAAATTATTTTAATTTCTTAGCTCTAGTAAAAAAGACAAAGCGTTATATTGAGTTCCGCCACTCAACTGTCTTGACACTCAGTTTACTTTGACTTCCCTGGTATGCGGGAAAAAACGTGGAGCTTGTTGATATTAATATCTTATGTGGAGTACGAGAATGAGCTATAACACTTTAATGGACTTTCTTTAATAAATTGTATAATTTATTCATACCATATTAATATTATAACTGCGAAAGTAACTGTATGTCTGTTTGTGACTCCAACACGGCCAAACCGCTGAACTGATTATGATGAAATTTTATACAGAAGGTCTTGGGATGCACATAGGTTATTTTTTTCCCACCGTTTTTTTTCATTTTTCCAAAAATTTAACTGTTTTACGAAATTGCCGCCGATAATATGAAGCAGCTATAATTCACGCGGTCAAAGCCGCGCGCGAATCTCTAGTTAAGTAATATAATTTCATTTTCTTTGTGAATTTTTCCTCCTTATATAGATAAATACCATGTTAGTGTAATATGTGCATATAGTACACCCACATTATAAACGCACGCACACACATTGACAAGATGTAAGATTTCGTATATGCACGTTAAAATACACACAAACATAGCACACACGTACAAGGAAACGCACACAAAGAAGCAATGTTTTCATAAAAGTTTATGCTTATCGTAACTCTTTAGATTAACATATATTTAGGAAAGTATAAAAATTTTCAATTTTCTAAGTGTGTGAATGACACTTTAAAAAGAAAAAACTTTTAAAAATCTCTTTAGATTAGTTTGTAGGCTCATGAAAAGCGGCTTTAAGTTCCGCCAATTTGCAGTACAAAGTAAAGAACAGTGTTACGTGATACTGCGTTATATCTGGACAACATTTTAATAAAATGTACAAAAGTTTGAACGCAGCGGGGTTTGAACACGCGCCTTTTGGACACCACGCGCTCTGACTACTAAGCCATGCGTTTTACATCCGGCTGCGTCGAAATTCTTATACGTCGTTTAAGTTTTATACGTTTTCTTGTTTGTGAAAATATATTTATTTCCTATGTATGTGAATAACACTTTAACTTATTTTTAAATATTTAATAAAAAGCATTCTCTCTTGCCAAACGTCTCTCTCTCTCTTTGGTTAGCACAAATTAGTAAAATCTCTCTACAGAGATGCTAACAACAAAACTAAGTTGCAATAAGAATTTCGACGCAGCCGGATGTAAAATGCATGGCTTAGCGGTCAGCGGTAGAGCGCTTGGACGATTTCCAAGAGGTGCAGGTTTAAATCCCGCTGCGTTCAAATTTTTGTATAATTTCCAAAGTTGTTTTCAATTTCCTATGTGTGTAAATAACGTTTTAAATTGTTATTATCTCTGGACAAGCTAAGTGGTACAAGCGTGAACCTGTAATAAAACTAAAAAGTCTCTCTCAACTTCACAACTGAAATTACATTTTGAATACTATTATTTATATATATATTGATTCACATGTCATTATTGAGAAAAAAAACTCAATTTAATTCCAATAAACAAGCCAAAGAGTAGTATATATTGTGACTTTTTGTGTTTGATATTTGTAACACGTCTGGAAACTTTTATACATTTCCATTTAAGACAAAGCGCGGCGGTTGACTACCGCACACACAATTTCGGATGGAAAGTAGAAAAAGGAGTGTCTTGACACTAGGTTCTCTCTGACTTCCCTAGTATGCTTGAAAAAAACATTTAGCTATTCAAAAAAATCGAGAAGGCACTGTATATAAAATAAAAATTGTATTACATTCTCAAACTTATATAATATACAATACGTCGATGCTAACCTAATAAAGCAATAAGGCAATAAGGTTTAAAATTATATGCTAACTATTTCAATTGAGCTGAAAATCTAAACATGAGTTCACTTTAGTTAGTTACTGGAGTTTGAATAAAGCCACGACAAATACTATGAAGCTTTAAGAAAATCGTTCGTGTAATAATTTCTATATTAGGGTTTTGTCACTAAATTTAGTTTATTTTAAATTTAGTATATTGTGAAATTTAGTTAAATAGAATATTTCTTTGTTATTTCCATCGGTGCGTGGTGGTACAGCGTCTAATTGAAAATACGATGGCTGTAGGTTTTATCCTTGCTTAGAGGAATAATTTTAATTTTTTTGCGCTGATAAGACAAAGCACGGATTTGACTTCCACCATTCAATTAAAAAAAATGGGATAAAGTGAGTTGAAATATTTTTTTGTATATAATATGAGTAAAACTTTTCCCACTAACGTTGTAAGACCAACGTCGGTCTACTGACGTCAATCATGTATTTTAATTTTTTTCTTTAAATTTCATATACAATATTGAGGAGTAAGGTAAGTTATGTATATGAACGAACGAACTTTCAATTACTTTCATCAAATCATTATTACGAGATAGTACAGGATATATATATACACAAATATATATTTTTTCAGCTCTACGCTTGATCCCGCTTTTTAGACAGAAAAATCTAGTATCAAGACGTTGACATCGACTCCGTTTTCCACTTTCCACCCAAATTCAAGACCTGCGTGTTGAGTCACGGAAGTTTATATTACTATAACAGAGAAATGCAAATGGCATTGAAAATGTGATGGAAATCGAACCCACAACCAATAGCGTTTCGAATCAAAGCGTCACAATGGCTTTCACAATTATTCATTTATAAAATATAATTAAAGGATTATGTAAACATATTAAAAATGTAACCGATCGCTGTACGTTTGCGGAAGATATATGAAAAAATATATAATTTATCAATAAAATAGAACCCAATACAATGATTTATAATTTTGAAAAAACTAAATAGTTTAGTCATGTAGTTTACGCAGACGAAGACGCGAGCAGGACGCTAGTAATAAATACTAGTAATAATAAAAAGAATCGTGACATAATAAAAAAAATTAGACCCAATTGATTCACAATAAGGAAATATCAACAAAACAAAAATCACGTGCCGTCAAATTGAAATCTTTAACCTACTGACATTATTCGTCAAATAGGTCACTAATATTGTACAAAATTGACTAGCTTTTTCTTTTACTTTATATATTTTATATAATTTCTTGTATTTAAATGTTTGTTTTAGAATAAAATACCATCGTAGTGCAGTGGAGCAGCGTCTAATTGTAAACACGATTGGTTATGGGTTCGATTCCCACTCTGGAGAAATATTGTTTTGAAATAATTTCCATTTCTTCGCTCTAGTAAGCTACACTCGAGGCTAAATTTCGCCACTAAAAAAGCAATATCTCGATTTCAGGCAGAAAGTGGAAAGCGAAGTGTCTTGACACTAGGTTCTCTCTGACTACAATGCTGTTTTTTGTATTTTATATATGTTTTTTTTTGTCCTAAACCTTGTTGCTGAAAATAATGCCCTGACAAGTTCTGGCAAGCGCTGGCTTTGATTAGATGCTGCCCTCTCTCTTCCACTTGCATCATATGTTTAGCAATAGAAAGACATAAATCATTTACGATTTCAAAACATCGGCTAAGTAATCAGCCCAGATCAGCTCTAGGTCTTATACTATCTGCATTGCCAACATCAGTCAGCTTGACGAGATTTCCTCCGAGCTAGGTAGCGAGCTATAATGTACAATTTTTCATACATTTTATAATAAATATTACCATAACGATCCTCTGGTATTTGCGTACAATGATTATTATAAATATCATGTCTCTCATACTAATTTTCCTATCGGGGTCGTACCTGTACACCTTTTCTATTGCGTCCATATTCTGAAATATTATATTAATAAATATAACTAGTATCTATATATATATCAATTGCAGCAGCACCCTCCTTCCACTTTCCATTTGAAATTGAGACATTGCATTTTGAGTGGCGGAACTCAACGCCGCACTTTGTCTTACTAGAGCAAGGACATGAAAATAATTTAAAATGTAATCATTCTGCGAGTGGGGATATAACCCAGAACCAATCACGTTTACAGTAGCACATTAATCTACTGCGCCCCAATGTGCTTCCATCCATTACTCTTTAATTCTTGTTATTTTTAATGATATAAATTACGATAATTTGCTTAAATAACTTTCGCAAAATTTCTTACATGCCACTGTCATAATAATATATTTTTCTATCAAAGTTATTTTAAAAGTCATAAATTACCACCAGCTAATATGAAGAAAAGCGGAGAACGGAGCGAAATATCACTATTTTTTTCTCTATTTTATAATAAAACGCCATAATTAGCCTACTTTGATCTTGTAGAAGCAAACAGCTAGTTTTTCCAACAACGCGCATCGTGTTTGCCCTTACTAGGAACTACTACTTAATGAGTCAGGCAAGGTATAGTGAACTCAATTATATAGTTTGTTGAGAGTCTCGAAGAAACTAAGTAAATTTATTCTCTTTCATAAATCGTAAGTTTTAAAAGATTTGCTTAAAATCAGGTAGATTTATTAGTTCTTTTTATGTGTATATTCATTTCTTGCTTTATTTTTTTATATAATTTTACGTACAGAGGAGCTTAAGTATACAATTGGACTGCCCGTTCTTTTGAAGTGGCCCCCTAAGCCCTACATTTGGGTCAAAAGTCTAAGGTACTTCTCCAAGATAATCTCCGGTAAATCCGTGGAAATATAAGCAGTTCTTTTTCACCTTTGTCGAGGAGCTGGAATGTGATTGATAGTCGTGTAATCAAATTCCACTCGGAGAACATTTATACTTACTATATAGGCTTTTCGTCTTTGGTTGGACAAACCCCTTTGTAGTGTATTGTTTCACAAAATAACAATTCTCTACGTGAGTGTAGAATTGAATTCAGTTGGAGAATGATTTCCTACAACTGGATTCAATACTCTACAGTTTCTTTTACAATTATATTCCTATACCAGCCAGCCGCCAGCGCCAGGCTTCACCTGCGTAAACTACACGACTAAACTAATTATTTTTTTCGCCCGCCCGCGTTCCCACTTAAATCACAAACTTTGCTTAAATTTATAGTTTAAATTATTGTAACGTTTTTTATCTAAAAACCGATTTAAACGAAATAAACACTAAATGTTGAGGTAAAACAGCATTTAAATCGGTTAAGCTGTTTCTGAGATAAGCGTGCACAAACAAACAGAAAAGAAAATTAAAAATCATTGTTTTGGATTCTATATTACTATTTTTTTTCATATATCTTCCATGTACAGACAGCTATCAGTTACAATTTTTTTATATGTATAGATATCTTCTATGAGGACATCGTGGCGCAATATGCCAGCGTCTGACTGTAAACGCGATTAGTTGTGTATACTATTACCACTAGAAGAAATGATTATATTTAAACTATTTTTAATTTCCCACTCTTGTGAGAGTAATCGCGGCGTTGAGTTCAGCCAATTAACGAATTTGTCAGAAAAATATTGAACGGAGCCTTTTCACAATAGCTTTTCTCTGTCTACTTACTACTTTGATATGCAGAATAAAGCATAAAGTTGAAAAAAAGCCCTGCACAATTTCAACTGCTTCTATAACACGTTTTAGGGTATAAACACTAATATCACACCTTTTCTTGTTTAAAACAAAAATTATTTTGTCAAATTTCAATTCAGAACTACCCTTAACCCTATATATATTTATCTTATATTTATTGACAGACAAAGCTCAGCCGAAACTACTGGGCGTAGAAAGCTCAAAATTTGGCATTAATTTGCGTAAATGGCTAAGCACTTATAGAGGATATCGTAACGATAGATGCGTGCAACAATTAGTATGACAATTAGTGCCCTTAGAGTAAAAGTGGTCTAATTCAAAAATTAGCAAATTCCAGTAAATTAAATTTAAGGTAGATAAATCGGAATCTAATTTAGAGGGGGCTAATCATCAGAAATGTTTAGTTGGTTGACTTTGAATCAATTTATAGAACCTGCAACCTTCAGCTTCTGCACCTTCCAAGATACAACACTCTGTTCTCCTTTTTTACATATACATATAATGCATAATAAAAAATAATTTACGCCAGAATAGGTCTGTCGCCATTGTGAGTGTTGAATACAAAATAAGGTGTTAGAAGATTTCTTACTGCCGCGACGAGACAAATTTTAAATGCATAAAATGAAAAGTTGAAAAGTCGTTGGCTATACTTTTGTTATTTAACTACTGTGCTTAAAACATGTTTGTATAGGATGGTAATGGGTTCAAATTTGAATAAAATGAAAGCCTTAGTAGTGCAGGGGCAACGTCTCACTGTAAGCGCGATTGTTGTGGGTTCTATGCTCACTTGTGAAACAAGTATCTTTACTGCTCAATAACACAAAACGCGACAGTGAAAAGTTGTTTCTTCCTAACCTGGTATGTGGGAAAAAGCGTGAAGCTATTTCTGTTTATATGGATATTTTCCTGGTTTTGTTACATAAAATACAATGCGGGTTGCGTCACTCCGCATGCCATGTATACGTTGACATTAGGTTTTTGTGTGCTCCTGCTACTTATTGAGCACTGTTAAACCTTTTTAAAAGTATGACAAATATAAAAACAATTTGACCATCCGTCCTGTAAGCAAGTTTTTTAAAACAGGTGTTTTAAACCCTGTTTACACAGACAGAGAGGGACAGAAGATGGCGGAGTGATGCAATACGAGAATTTAAGTAATGTAATTGTTTGAAGTAAGTTCTTAAGATTATTTTGTATAATTTGTGTAGGAATGTGCAATGGTCATAGAAGCCAAAACAGTATATTAATTTGTATTTTTAAATGTATAATAAATTAAAAAAAAATAGACTCAAGATACTTAAAAAAAATGAAATATTAAAGACACTCCGTTCTCCAGCTTTGTCTTAATACTAATATAATTTTATATTTAAAATAATAAATATAGTTTCACAACAAAAACCCGACAATTTACTTTTTTACGATCATGAATATAATTTGATAACAAATTTGATAAATAACACGGCTTATAACAGTACAATTATATACTGTACTTTTCTTTATTACATACTCAAGTGTTACTTTGCGGTATAATAGAATGACGTAATGGAAGGAGTTTAGAATAGAAATGTATGGAGTATTGTTATTTTTTTAATATTTAAATAGTCCTCATTATTTGAAATACTAAAAACATACGATAGATTTATAGTTCTATAGATTTAAAGCTCTTCTATAGTACTTAGATAAAAAAAACTTTTTAATTTGTCTTTATAGTATAGTATAGTAGTAATGTATATTAGACGTCATATTGATGAAGTTAGTAGTTGTAGAATGTTCACAGCTATAGTTTAAATTACATCTAGAAATTTCTCTGAATGACTAATGTGATTAGGGTACTGGAAAACTTTTTTCTTGAGCAGAAAAAAATTTATTTACTAAGACTACTTTTCTTCCTTGCAAATATAAATTTAAAATATAGGCGTTTTCCTCTTGTTAGATAGCTGATATCCAATATATATTAAAATTCAAAATATTCTTTATTTAAATAGACTTTTGCAAGCATTTTTGAATCGTTAAATTAACATAAACCTACCACCGGTTCGGAGGGCAGTTTTGCTGAGAATAGCCTGCGAGAAACTCAATAGTTACTCTTTTCAAATATAAAAGTTACAATGTTTAGTATTGTAACTTGTCATTAACAACTTTGCTGTGTAATTAAACCGTTTTTAAATTAAATTATGATAGTATAAATTTTTTAATCGTCCAATTATATTCCAAATACATTTTTAGATAAGTTATAAAAAAAAATACGTAACGATCGATATTCGAAACTGTGCCTCTTGGTAATCGCACAAGTACTTTAACCGCTAAGCCATATGACCATGAAGTTCATCAAAATTCTTATACGCTTGTTACAACATTTTTCCTGTTGTTAATCAAATTACAATCTTATGATAAGAACGCTATTTATTAAGTGTTATTCACACACTTAATGAATAGCGTTCAAAATAGCAGTCAGAGCACTTGAACGGCTTCGGAAGGCTTCAAGTATATTCGAGTCATGCTGCGTTTAAATTTTATACTTTTTCTTATCACATTTATCATATACTAAATATGTTATAACAGTGTAAAATTATTACGAATATGTTACTGATCGCTGTCTGTACATAGAAAATATAAGAAAAAAAATATTATATATTTGTATTCGTCCGATTTTGTTTGTTTGCTTAACCGATTAAAATTAAATTTTGACTATTGTATTTTGGTAAGCTTCCTTTTTAACATTTAGTGTTAGTGTTTATTTCATTTCAAACGGTTCATAAATAAAGAAGTGACAACCATTTAAATTATAATTTTTAGCAATGTTTGTGATTTAAGTGAGAAGGTGGATGGCAAAAAAAACGAAATAGTTAAGTCGTGTAGTTTACGCAAGCGGATCCGCGAGCGGATCGCTAGTAAAGAAATTTGATCGGAAAGTAGAGTACAATATATCATGGTAAGAAGGTAAGAAGTTATATTAGCCTACTCTGGTATATGCCGGTGATGTGTAAAAAAACAAGAATTTATTATTAAAAATATTAATATAACAACTTATAATTTTATTAAAATCATCTCCACGGTCGCCATAGTCCACATTTTCATATCACACCCCGAGGTAACAACAAACGATGCCTTACATTGCACAGTTTATTTCATCTCAGTCGTCATGTCATGTCATATTTACACTTGCCTGAGCGAGGTGAGATGGTGTGTGGTGTTAGTTCTAGCGGGTGAAAGCAATTTTTAAATTGTGGGTGCAGGTGATTTTTTTTATATATATATATAATTTTGTACTTAGGTTTTGTCTGATTGAAAATGTGGAATACAAACTAAATTCAAATTTCATATTAAATACAAAAAAAAGTTTAGTACTTCCCTCGTTTAGTAAACTTCTAATTCTTTCGCTTTTGAATGCACTTATATAATTATCGTATATAATATAAAAATAATATATATATATATATATATATATATATATATATATATATATATATATATGAACAGGTTAAACAACGGAACTGGTGAAACAACGTCTAGCATTGGATCCTTTAACATAGCACATTTTGTTTGTCTCTCAGTCACCTAAAAATGAAGAAAAAATGTATATAAAAATATATCAACAAAGCTTTCAATAGCAAGTTTTATAATATTATTTCATTACTTAAATTATTTAATAAAGAAATTCAAAACAAAGGAATACAAAATTGCGCATATTTTAAAGTTATCTATATGTAATTAATTCAACAACATATTACATGAAAGACGATCTCGCCACTACTGTGCTTTCGATTTCCGTTCATGAGGATGATTATATTTTAATTATGTTTTTCTCCCTGCTCTAGCGAGACAAAATGGGTTAAGCCCCGCCACTTAATCTATACTCTCTTCTCACTTAATATGTCTCGAATTCAGGTCAAAAATGAAAAACTATAAGTGTCATGACTCCAGGTTTTCTCTGGCCACCCTGCTATGCGGGATATGTTGTGAATCGGAGAAAAAATCTAATGAATTGGTTATTCCATAAAAGAGCAGTTTAAAATTGCGTATATAAGCATCGCTTTCACTACCACCAAAGCTTTAATGCCCGTTCATATGTGAAAATGTATGAATACGCCGTTGATAGAATTCTTTATATCAAAACCCTTACTTAGAAACACATTTATTATTGCAACGTGGATTATTGTGATAAAGCAATTTATATCACTTGCGGTTGCTTTGAAATTGTCGAAAATCGCTCCACTTTTCTTGTTTATTTTAGCATCATTGGCCCTGTAAAGTATGGGTGATGAAGTGTGTTCATATAAAATAAGGCATCTGTCTTTATTTTTATATAACCATAGTTAGTAAGCAGAATAAAGTCTAAGTATGAAAATCTTAAACAAATCGTGGCAATATTACGCTAAGTCGTAACCGCTTAGCCGTAATAGCCGTTGCATAAATTAAAAGGGGATGTTTCTTGAAACTCAACTTCACCCCCTAATACCGACTAATTAACCCGACAAACCCTTATGCCTACATTTTTCGTTAAGTTGAATGGAATTTTGAAATTTAAGATGATTTGTACTGTTCATATAATAGATTTACATGGTTGTGGGTTCAATTCCCACTAAGAAAATTATTTTATTTAAATAATTTACGTTTTTCCGGTCTGGTGTTAAAATAAAACGCGGCCTTACCAGTGTCCTTCACCAACGTTTTCGTATATTTATACTAAAGTGCATAAGACTAAGCGCTACGTTGAATTCCGCCACTCAACACAACTCAATTAGAATTCCGGGGGAAAGTGGAGAACGGAGTGCCTTGACGATATGTTCTTACTGACATTAGCCGGGAAAAGTATGAAGCTAAAAAAATATAAGATATTCGATTTCCGTGTGAGGCTTACCTGTCTTATCTGTCTGTATGTTCACAGAGTGACTAGTCACTATTTTCTTTTATTGCGATATTTAATTGAAAAATCAGCTACTTTTAAACGAATATTGCTTACAGCAGAAGGAGGAAGTGGATTAAAATTTTAAGATGAAGACAGTTGATATCAATTAATTATCAAGTCATTTGTAAATATCTCTCTATAAAAAGACAGAGATGGTTTTCAAGCATAACTGAATAAATTGTAAGTTTAAATGATTTTTACATTACTTTTTGTAAAATCTAAATACTAATAATTAAAGTTATTGTGAAAGAATCGCAAGGAAAATATATTAAGCAATGGTAAGCGGTAAAAGTGACCCCGACCCAAATGTAGGCTTAAGGGGCCTTTGAATTGCGCAATAACGCTTGCCCAGTGTCCTAGCCCCTCACTCTATCTAACCAAATTTGAAAAGAACAGCTGCTGCTGCTATAGTTCTAGACTAGTTCTAGTTTTTTCTAGATTAAAGAGATTTTGCTCTTATATCTCCCGCTCCTATTACTATCACGTATAAATTAACTCTAAGCCTATTGCTGGTCAGCTGTTGACTAGTTCGAAGTATTTACTTCTTTTGAAGTGATGGTCCTTTAGAATGTGCTTCTGTCTTACAGAATTGTAAGTTTTAGCAGTATTACATATTTTAGGCTTCCAAAGTAAAAAATAATGTCCAGTCTTGAAGATACCAATGATAATATAAAAAAAAACAATTATTATTTTTTCTAATACATTTTTAGAAAACGTATAGAAATTCGAACGCAACAGGAGACAAACCCACGCCTCTTGTGGTTTCCAAGACACGTCCTGGCGCTGTGACCGCTAAGCCATGCGTTCTACATCCGATGTTGAAATTCTTAAACGCTTATTACAACTTATTTTTGTTGTTAGCATCTCTGTAGAGAGATTTTTACAAATTTCTGCTACCCAAAAATTATTCTACGAACATTCGTTTGGCAAGACAGAATCCAGCTGCGGTTAAATTGTGTAATCGATAGCACTTTAAATAATTTTAAAAATACTATTTTATTCTCTTTTAATTTTTATTTTTTTTATAATTTTTAAATATAATATATATGAGAAATACATAAATAAAATATACTTATAGGTATGTATAATTATCTCATATAATTTCGAAATAAGCATTTTCTCTTGTACATTATATTTTCACTTTTACCACTTTGATCTATTTAGAACTTTATTCTCCATAGAGCAAATCCAAAATCAAGGCGAGAAAAGAAAACGATTTCTCATCCAATTTTTATAACAAAATTTACTAAAGAAACCAAATATCTTAACTTATATAAGTGGATCTCGAACAAAAATAAGGTTGTACTATAAATAATATGTAAACAAGTTTTGTTCTTAAAACTTTCTCTATGAATAATATTATGGTGGATGAAAGTTCGCGAAAATTGTCCACAACGTTTTCTCGTAAAAAGCGAATTTAATAAAAAAAACCAACATAACAACCCTATCGTGACCAGGGAACAATGTTAACAACGGAATGCATCAATCAACGTCTAAAATACCGTTTCCATAGTACAGCTGTCGTCTTACAACGTCACACGTTATACGAAATGACTTTTTTTATACAATACAAAGAATAATCACTTTATGGAAATTTTACATTTTGCAGAACTCAATGCCGCATTTTGTCTAGACCGAAGAGATGGAGACTAGTTTAAATTTATAAAATACTCCAAGTAGAAATCGAACCAATAACCATCTCTGCAGTGAGATATCACAATTTTTAGTTCTTGGTTAATGCATATTAAGATTAAGGTACTGTATAAGAAAATACATACCATAAGAATAATAATGAATTAGCCTTAATTTGATTTTCATTTGTAAATTTTATGATTTTATATAAGATATTTTTAAATTATACCTATTAATTATATTTATTTTATATATAAAATTATATTTAATTATATTATACACAATTATTAATCAAACCACTGACATTTTTATATGAACTTAAAATAATAATTACAAAATATAGCAGTGCTACGAAAACGATCTTCAAAAGTTACGGCCCGCGAAAATAATGTCGTAATTTTATAATGCTGTTATTGGAAAAAAAGTTATATTGCTTCACGTTTTAACGAAGCTTTATTTTCATCTAAATGTGAGAGGTAAATTGTATATACAGTCAAGTTTCTAAGACAAATCTTTCCAAAGTTGAACGGTATAAAGAAATAAAGTTATTATATTATTATAGCGGAAGTGATGCCAGGTCGATACGACACGGATATTTTAAAAAGCACCTACCTCCACTTTAAAGGCCTGCAACTCTACTTTAATTTCTCTGGTGTTACCCGGGGTCATCAGCTGCTGTGTTCGCCTACAATCAGGCGACCCGAACGGTCGTTTACCTTGTATATACTTTAAAAATAATTAAAGAAGCGCCCTTTGTACTTAGTAAAACTGAAATTTTATATAAAAAAGCGCAGAAAGCCAATATTATGTATAACAATAATAAATTTCTAATATATACTATTGCGACGCGATTCCCTGACCACCCAACCTGTACCAATTCGCTCTATGACAATCATATCACACATAGTCAGCAGGATCAGTTATATGATAAAGGTATCACGTATAATTTCATAGCCGGGCTGGTTTCTACGTAGAGCATGGGAGAGATTATTATAATTCAAGTTAGTCTTAAGCGAGCTGTCGAATAAAGCACTCATCTTAAAAATCAGATGTGTTTTTAAAAAAATCCTAGCGTTTCGTAAAAAGCTCTTAGCGTAGTGGTACTAAATTGTCTGCCTGCTTGTTTATTTTTTGTACAGTTTCACGCATTTTCCGGGTAGCATAGCTGGGTAGTCAGAGCGAACCTAGTATCAAGAATCCGCGCTCCACTTTCCACCCGAAATCGAGACATTAGGTGGTGAGTGACGTTACTCAACGCCGCGCTTTGTCTGAGACACCAATATAAATATAATGCTAATAAATGAAAATATAATTAACCTCCCGAGTGGGAATCGAATCCACAACTATCGCATTTATAGTCAGATGCTGTCTATAAATGCGATAGTTACACTACTCCACGGTAGCCTCTCATCATTTAATAAGTGATTGAATACTTTAATACACAATAATAGTCTTTTTACGCCCTTATAAGTACCAACTTTTACACTGCAAACGTTTTAGATGAGAGCGCTTTGAAATTGAATTCTTTTTGTGGAATGCCTAAGGAAATTCTCTACCGTGAATATGTTTAACAAAGGAACCGTTTTATATTTTTAATGATGCCTATCAATCGTTTTTGAAACTTTTTGTACGATTTATCTTAGACATAGAGGTTGCAGGTACTTTGCTTTGTACAGGTAGTTTTAAGGATTTCATTGATTTAATAAGAAGTTTGTTTCAACCTCGAAATTACAAATGTTATATCTTATATATCTTTATGATTTACTTTTTTTTTGTTTTGTTTCTCGGTGACAACCCTATTATGCGGAAAAAACATACTTTTAATATTTTATAGATATAATCAGTCAATTTGTGTAATTTTCATCCTAAGAAATGTTTTGTAAGAAATTGAATTTTTCTACATCAAAAGAAATTGGTTGACTGTAGCGAAATTCCACTAAGATTGAAATTTTTATATTTTCTCTAAAATGAGTTTCTATAAATAGATGATACTACAAGCATGATTATAACAATATTAATATACTTTCATTAAAAATACACCTTAGCAGCGTTACATTAAACTGCCAATCTTGCTCATATTTTTCAGCATCTCACTTTTTCACTATGTTTAACAAGACATAACATTATTATGAGGGCATCGTGGCGTAGTGGTACAGCGTCTGATCGCAAATGCGATTGGTTGTGGGATCGATTCCCATTCGGATGAATGCCTGTACTAATTATTTTAATTTCTCCGTTCTTGTAAGACGAAGCGCAGTGTTGATTCAACTTCAAATGTCTCGAATTCGGACGGAAAGCTAAAAACCAAGTGTTTTGACATTACATTCTCTCTGACTACCTTGCTATTTGGAAAACCGTGAAACTGTGAACTTTGAACTGTGAACTGGGCTTTTAACTTGGTTGTACAAACTTGGAGCGTGGCAACTAATATTATGATTTAATTTTATAAAAAAAAAACTAAGACAATTAAATAATTTTGAATTTGCCAGTTTTAACTCTAGAAAAATTTCGAAAAACTTACTAACATAAAAAAACAGAAAACAAAGTATTTTTTACATTGTACAATTTAATATAGACGTTTAAATTGCAATGTATAATGTAATTAAATGGCACCATTTTTTGTTACTTACAACAAAGGGATTCGATTATCGCAAAGAAAAGCTTGAATCTCGCGAGTTTGAGGAAAAATACCGAGGGAATTAAAGCTGGAAGTAAACTTTGCAAAATACGATCTAGAATTGGACTATAAATATATTGGTAAAATTATAAATGTTCCGTTAATGTTTTGCAGTTGCCCTTATTATGAAAGATTGTGTAAAGTTAAAATAACTTGTAAATAAACTTATTTTATTTTTAAAAAGAACTGTTTTCGTTTATATGTTGTGTAATATGTAGATAGACTTCTTGAAACTAGTATATTGCTGTGATATCAGTTTTTTTTACAACTAGAAACAATTAGCGGCAGTGTAAGCAAGTTGAGCGAGTCTCTAACTGACTAAATTAATACGAATATATTTTTTCAGTGTCACATTTGTTCTCGCAACGACACTCTTTTCTCCATTTTCCCCACAAATTCAAAACATTGCACGTTGAGTGTTGGAACTCAACACCACGCTTGATATACCGTATATCATATCACGCACGTATGATATACGGGAAATAAATTTCCCGAGAGAGATTTGAACCTACAACCCACGAATAAAATTCTTTCCCCATTTTTAATAGATATTATTAAGAAAAATACGGAAAGCTTTTAAACAAGCTTTACAACGTATTTTCTTTAACGCTAAAACATTATACTATCTGTGTAATATATCAGCGCAATTTTGTTATCACACTCGTTTTTCTATCTCTTACATATAGGTTCTGTCGAGCTTTGTGCTTATTACCGAATTTGTTTTGTTACGTCATTTTTGTTAAGTAGTTTTGTGAGGCCATCGTGGCGAAGTGGGACACCATCTGAATATAAACGCGACAGGTTGTGGGTTCGATTCCAACTCTGAGAATGTTTATATTTTAATTTTTTTCATTTCTTCGCTCTGGTAAAAGACGAAGTACATTGATTTCTGTCATTCAACACAGATTCAGACAGAACCTAGTGTGACTAGAAATTAATTTTTCACTTTCTTCCCAAATCTTACATTATTTTACGAATTCATTGAACTACAAATTGAATCTAAATTAATTACGATTAGAATAATTTCAAACACATATACCGTATTGTACCAAACTACAATTAAGTCAAAGTATATACAATACATCTTCTCTCTTTATGATCTTTATAATCTCGGAGCGCGATCATCGCAAGAGTGATCGACCAAGCACTTTTAATCACAATTGACTTAAAAAAACAGTGATAGACACGGTATAAGTACAAGAAGTAAAAATAAGCCGTTTATTTATTATTTTCACTTTCAAAAGATGTTTAAATCATTAATGTCACACAGTAAACGTATGAAAAAATTCCAGAAATAATTTCAGACTTGCCACTTAAACAATTTAAAATTAAGATTAAAAATAAATTATTGGGGAAAGTATATTATTCTGTCCAGGAGTAGATTTCTGATGTTGATGTATGGAATTCAATGCTGTTGATGCTCACTCGGGAGGCTAATGATAGATATGAAGTTATTGTAAAACTATATTTGAAAAGAGCAACTGTTGAGTTTCCCGCCGGCTCTTTGAGCAGAACTGGCTTCCGAGCCGGTGGTAGCTGCCGCTAGGACTGGCTATGGCATTTTATGTTAATTGACGATTCGAAAGTGCTTGTAATAGTCTATTTGAATAAATGTACAAGTATAATAAATGAAACTAAAATTATTTGATTACAAATTAAATTATTTACATAAGCCATAATTTGCTATCAATTATTTTCTGAATTAGTTTAGACCATTTTAATGAAACAGCGCTACAAATACTAGTCTTGATAATAATATTTATTTTTAACCTTCATGCTTTATTCCACATAGCAGGGTAGTCAGATAGAACCTAGCATCAAGACACTCCGTTCTCCACTTTCCGCTCGAAATCGAGGCATTGCGTGTTGAGTGGCGGAACTCAACGTTGCGCTTTGTCTTAGGTTGGTACCGTTGGAGCGGTGCAATTGGTGATTAACCATTTAAGTTTAGTTGGGTCTGTCAAAAGCTCTAAAACGAGATGGATTCTAAGATAATTTAGTATTCTCTGTTATAGCGAAAAAAGCTTAAATTTCAAATAAAATAATTGGCATTTGATATGCAATAGCAGGTTTCCTATGAAAACTACATAGTTATGAGTGACGTAGCTTTCTAAGCTTCTTAGTTTTATATAATATTTTGATTTAAAATAAAATAATTATATTACTAGAGGTCTATGTGGCGCAGAGGTATAACGTTTAACTGTAAACACGGTCGTGGGTTTGATTCCCACTCGAGGAAAGATTATATTTAAGTAATTTTGCTCTGGTAAAACAATGTGCAGTGTTTAGTTCCGCCACTCAACACGCATTCGGGTGTCTCAAGCTCGCGCGCAAAATGAATAACGGATTGTCAATACAATAGGTGCTCTCTATCTACCATGATAAACGGAATAAAGCGTAAAGCCATGTATACTTCGTCTTGACATAAATATTGTTACAAAGAATAACAACATTTTTAATTTATTAATATAAAATCATTAAAAATATATAAAAAGCTTATTCCTTTAAACGTTTAGGCAAGTTATAGCAGCATGCATTCTTTCTATTGAAAATTTTTCACTGCCGATCGTATGGATTGTTGTAGGGACTCCAAATTATCTTGCACTCAAAAAAATACTTTAAGTCATAATCCAGTTGATTAAAATCAGGACTAGATGACAGTCTTTAGCTCTGATGAAGTCAAGAACGTTCGTTTGTAACCAAGATTGGGTGGACCAAGCTTGATGAACCGGTGCCGAGTCTTGCTGAAAGGACTATTTTTGGTTATTGAACACAGTGTTGTTAAAGGGCTTTACTATATTCTTAAGAATGGTATCTTGATACACTCGTGCCAATGTTTTGATACCCTTTTTACAAAAATATGATTCACCCCTTAACAGCGAAAACCATTACTGAAATGGGGTAATGCCCACGTTACACTTTGTTGACTAATTGGGAAGCTCTAGAGCTTTTAGTATAAATACGGTGATTTTGTTTGTTAAAATATTGCTTAATTGTAAAAAAGTTCTCAACCGTAAACAATTTTTTTCTGTGACCTCCCTTTGCGTACCTTTTAAGTAATTATTTTTATTTTACCACCCTATTCTTACTCGAATTATCAGTTATAAAATGACCAGTGCGTCTCTTATTGGAAGCAAGTCCTAAGTTATTTTTTAAAATACGCGACATGGTTTTAGGTGCTATCTTCACTTCCAAGATAAATATTTTGCTTTCGGACAAGATTTCTTCTAATTCTTTCCCTTACTGCTTTAACAGCTTTTTTCGTACAACCAATAAGTCGACGGCCAGATCTTTTTCTATCACAAACAAAAGAGAATCCATTATACCTATCAATAGCCCATTTGACTAATACCAAGTGTATGGAGGATTTTAAAAGCACCATGCCTACTTTATGTAATGCAATCACAGCCATTCGTTTCTCTTTATCACCCCACTCCAATTTAGTACCACAAAATGTTTTACAATATATTGGCGCAAAAATGAGAAAACAATATTTTGTTTATTTTTAATTATAACAGTATTTATGACCAGAATAAGTACGTTATTAACTAATTATTTTTGGTTCAAGCTTTACCCTTTTTTCCATATAGCAGGAAGCAGGGTGTCAAAAAGAACCTAGTATCAAGACACTCTTATACATAAATCAAATAGTGGGCAATAAAATACTTTTAGGTCCAGGCATACGGAGTTTACGACGGTATGCCTGATGTATTAGAATATGTTTTTAAGTATTTCAAATATAGTTTGCCTATATTTGAAAGAATATTATAAGACATCGTGATGCAATCTGGCTGTACACGTGATTGGTTGCAGGTTTGATCCCCACTCGGGGGAATGATTATATATTAATTTAATTTTTCCACTCTGGTACCTAAGACAAAGCACGGCTATGAGCTTGGCAACTTAGCACGAAATGTTTTGAGTTTGAGCGGAAAGTAGGAACAGTGTCGTGACACTAGGTTATCTTTGACTACCAAGATATGCGGAAAATGTGTGTAGTAAAAAGACATTGAAGAAGACAGAAATGTTAGTGACATATCACTTCGCTATACAGTTTGTATGGAACTTATACACGGTATTATGTAAGGGAAAATGACGCAGATTTTTTTCTAACCACTCTTATGAGAGAAAAGACCCGCTCGCTTGTCTTGCAAATACTGGATCATCATTAAAATGTTTGCTGTGGACTTATTTTTAAACTATGATATCATTAAATATAAATATCAATCGTAAAATGCAATTTCATTCACAATTAAATACTTATATAATAAAGATTAATTTAATGTTGAGAAAAACACCTTCGCAAATAATACATTATTTTAGAACAAATTTCATTATCATAAAAAAGGTTGACCTTAAATGATTCTATTATATTATTCTCTCGCAGATTTTTTTTTTATAACTTTTATGGAGGATCAATTCCGTGATACACGATTTTTACGTAAGTTTGACCGTTTAAGCAAAGTAAGCGATGGACGCTGTCAAAAGTGTAATAATTTTCCAGTTTTTTGCAATATATTTTTTGCCGCTCTGGTCCTATTGATTGTACCGCGATGTTATATAGTTTTGATTAAATGGACCAACACAAAATGTTTAATGAATCCGAACCAGTAGTCTCTGAGATTAGCGCATTCAAGCAAACAAAAAAACTCTTCAGCTTTATAATATTACTATACATAAGATCCAAAGAGTATTTGAATTCATTCGATGAGGCCACATGACTGTGGCATAATGGGACAATGTCTGAATGGAAACGCGAAGATTCTTAGTTAAATTCTCACATAGGCTTATAATTATGCTAAAAATATTATATTGATAAGAAATGACTTTGATAAGAAAAAGCACGGAGTTTAGTTTCGCCAAACAATATGTCAAGATCGACTTCAGATATAAATCGAATATAGGAGTTCTTGACACTTGTTATAAACCAAGTGAAGTTGTTTTATATAGTAACATATATATATATTTTTTAGGTTCACGCCATTTCCCAAACTCCACTATCCGCTAGAATTCGAGACATTGCGTGATGGGTGGCCGAATTCGACTTTGCGCTTTGTATTGTCATCAAAACGGAGAAATGAACACAATTTAAATATTCATGCGAGTGGAAATCGAACCCACAACCGTCTCTAGAAATAAATATATGGAAAAAAAATATTGTTTTCGATTAGTAATACTAAAGCTTTCTAAAAATTTATAAAAAAATACTTGACCTTGATCTAATTTATACGACTTTACAGGCGAGACTTAACTTCATAACTTCATATCAAACGTAGGATTTATTTAAACAGTAATTGTAGAGACTCGTCAAGACATTCAAATTTAGTCGTTAAATCTTAAATATAAAGATCGTAAAACGTTGGTATATATTTTACAACATTATATATATACTGATATAGTCCAATGGTATTATACAATTAAGTCTGTTTTTGAAATGTGTTTTATGTCTCATTTTTGTAGTTAGCATCTCTGTACTCTCTATTTTTACAAAGTTCTGCTACCCAAAGCTTATTCTACGAACAATTGGACTTTTTATACATTTTCTAAATATGCGTTCAATTTCCGAAATGTGTGATTGACACTTTAAAATGTAAAAAAATATTGTTTTATGTGTTTTTATGTTTACTATTTTAACATATATCCCGTTATTATTGCAGAGTAAAAAGAACCTATTAACATAAACTTTGTTTTCTATATTACATGTAATAGTATTATAAATTTAGACGTTTTGAAAAATTATAATAGCTTCAATATAACCCACACAAAAAACACTTTTGAAAATTTATAATATTATCCAAATTATCTCAAAAGTTCTATCAAAAAACGAACGCGTTTTACGAATCTTGAAATTTAAAGACGCCATTAGGTTTGCATAAGGAAGTAAACTACGTTTACATTTCAGAGCTTGTTAAATAAACGTCTTAAATAGATTAATTAAAGCTTGTCTTTATATTGTATAAGCTAAGCTATACTATATTATTATGTAGCTAAGCTGCAGCGTCGAGTTTCGCCACTCAACACGCAATCTCAAATTCGGGCGGGAAGCGGAGAACGGAGTGTCCTGATATAAGTAGAAAAAAATTAGAGAAACTACTAAATTCTTACTTGTTTATATTTTAAATTCAAGATGTAATGAAAGAGGCCATCATGCTCATCATCATCAGGTTGTCTGACTGCACCACGGCGGCTAAGCTCTATTTTATTATATTTTAGCATACAATACAGCATCAGTCTAAAATACTGACTCAGCATATACGATTAATATTCGTCAAGTCCGCTTACACTGCGTTATAATTCATGATACTACTTAATTATTTCGGGTAGTCGTTGTTTTTGGATTCATTTTCACTTAATTTGAAAGGTATGTGGAGTCATCACTACACGATGACTAATTAGATGGTTGTAGGTTCAATTCCTGCTCGGCAAAATGATATTAACATTATTTTCAATATTTCGCTATTTTAATAAATCCAATCGCGGGGTAATTTGGGAATGGAAAGCGGAGAACAGAGTGTGTTATCACTAGGTTTTCTCTTTGTTAAACGTTAACATTGACCCAAGTTTTTAAAAAAAAGGAATTCAAGTTATTTTGCATATTGCATATTTATCTTAAAATTTACTGCACATTGACACGGATACAAAGACACGAGACAAGACACAACGTTCTTCTCTATCCGATTGTCTTGGAGACATTGACTGTTGCGTGGCGGAACCCAAGGCCAGGCTCGATTTTCCTAGAGCAAGGAAAAGAAGATAATTTTAATATATTACCTAGTTTTATTATGATATTTAGCATAACATTTTCATTAATAGAAAAACCCTCTATGCCTATATAGGCTATATATTAGTATTGACACAGTCTGATTACAGTTTTTATAAGTTCCGTAAGACGGACCGTCTAATACGTCTCGTAGAGGCGATATATACGTTTATGTGAGAGGATGTTTGTTTGTTTGTGCAAAGCAAATCTCTTAAACTACTAGTCCGATTTAGATGCTATTTTTAGCTATTGATTCTGGTTTGATAGGTGCATGTTCTTAGATAAGTATTACGGTGACTACTCATTAGAGGGTGCTGCTGTAAACATTTGTTTGTGCAAAAGCAAAACTAATTGCTCGATTCCGATAGCATGAACTATATATATAGAGATGAACCTATATTTTTTATTTTCTATCGGCTTATTTAATTACATTTTTACTCGTCCTAGGTTTTATTTTTTTTTAATTATGTTATAGGCTTTATAAATTACACGGTAAGCAAAGGTGATTCACAAATAGCTCATTTTTTAAACTTTCTATATTTAGTGATTACCGTAATTTGGTGGTGGTAAGTTGGTGATTACCATAAGAGCAGCATTAGCCGCTCTCAGTTTACCAGATGAATAAAATAAGATGTTGTAGTTAGATCGAACCAACACCCATCGTGTATATGATCAGAAAATTCCGAACTGTACCGCAATGGCGAATGAATCTTGAAATGTACTAAAAAACAAAATGCCAACGTTATTTTCCACAGCGTTAATGCTATGATAATCGCCTTATTGGAATATTGATTTTTCAATGCATTAGCAAAGAGAAGTGGAGGTCTGAAACGATATAAAATAAAATATTTATAACAGAAAATGGCATTTTGTTTCGAATACACTGACGCGTGTGAATTAACACAAATTATCGGATTCAAAGAATTTTTGTACGACACTCATATAAATGTGAAGGTTTTACATACAAATTTTATTGAAACATTTGTGGTCTTTACTACGTAAATAATATTAAAATGAACATAATTTATTCGTTGTAAAACGAAAGAATATATGCAAATAATTTCTTTGTTTTTGTTTCATTAAGAGATTGTTATTACTGTTGTGAAGTATTTGTTTATTTCGTTATTATATTTTTAATGATAAATTGCTTTTCATCCATTAACGCTTATACAGAGATAAAATATATTTTTTCTTACATTTCCACTATTTTTTGGATATACTAATGTCGTCATAGAGAACCTAGTGTCAAGACACTTTGTACTCTACTTTCCGCTCGAAATAAAGACATTGCGTGCTAAGAGGCGATTAACGAAACTCATTGCCTTACCAGAACAGAGATATTAAAATAATTTAAATAAAATCATTTTTTCGATTGGGAATCGAACTCACAACCAATCGCGTTACCAGTCAGACACTGTCTCACTGCGCCACTATATACACCACGTAATGTAAGTAATGGAATAAAACATATATTCATATAAAAAAAACTTGTTGAGTCAAAACTTTTGACTAAATATGAACATGGCGAGAACAGAGTTTCCATTGAACTTTTGAGAGAAAGTTCAAAGGGCTGATGAGGGAATGGGTAAATTAAGCATCTGTGTGATACGGGTAAGGTGACCGTGATGACCTTCGAAGAACCAGGTATATAAAACAAGTACGAAAGGTAATAAAAGAAAGAACTTCAGATGATATTTAAAAATACAAGACAGAAACTTCTGAAGAAGAATAATCTGGGATATAGCCCGAGGAGTTTCGAGAGGTCTCTACGAATATATTTATATGTTTTAGTATAAAAAGACATTTTTTTTTATTTGGAAACACAATAAACGTATTTATTTATATAAATAACCCTGGACAGTTCGTCTGTGCCTATATAATTTTTTCAGTAATAATCCCGCACATATGGTGGCTGAATTTGAAAAAGAAAATAGTGGTTTCCACGCACTTCTAATTTATAGTGTTATAGTGCTTTCAGAGCTTTTGGTAATAAATAGAAAAACATAATTCTAATTAGTCGCGGACAGTTTTATGGAAAGATTTCGCTGTCAGGGAGCAATGGCTTTGCGATTTCTTTGGATTAGTCTTAATATGAAGGAACGACAGTTATGATTTGAGTCACAGTATTCTATTACAGGAACAAGTTTAGTTTTTACCTGGTAAAGTATATTTAATTTTGCTATAGTGGCCCAGTGACAGCGTTTGACTGTAATCGCGATTGGTTGTGGTTCCAATCTTACTCGAGGGAATGATTATATATAAATTATTTTTATTTCTCCGCTCTGGTGAACAAGACAAAGTACGGCGTTGAGTTCCGCCACTCAACATGCAATGTCTCGAATTCGGGCGGAAAGTAAACACTATATCCATTATAGTGGGGTTCAATTTAACTTTGAAGTTTATATATAACACGGTTTACTTTGATCGTATTTGATTCAGGTTGACGTTAATTTAGCCTTTATATATCTAGTATTCATTGTTTACCGCGACTCTGACCGCGAATTAATAGCTCTTTGTCAATATCAAAATTTTAGCAAAAATATGGATTAATTAATCAAAACTTGCTATAACACTTAATCCGGCCCTGTCACAAAATTCGTTCTTAACGAACGTCTTCTAATTATTAGCTAATTCCCTGCTAAATTTCATGTTTCCGTTTGTACGTGAAGCGGTTTTAGATATTTCATTATGCTCTTATATATGTATGTAGATATGCAGAGAAAGTGGAGAATGGAAAGGAAGTTGACAAAGTGGAGACAAATAATTGTAATTACTAAATTTGTTCAGAAAATGTATAAATTTTTTTACGAAGGAATTCCAAAAATCCATCACGCACTCTGACCGCTAAGCCATACGTTCCACATCCGGCTATGTCAAAGTTCTAATACGCTTATTACAATTTATAGAGGATTTTTGTAATTTCTGCTATCCAAGAGTTTCCAAATTACGCTAAGTTTAAGTTTTATACATATTTTTTGAATGGTTTTATATCATAGTTGCGGTAATAATATAAAAAAAACTGTTTTAAAACGTGTGACTCTTTACAATGTATACAGAACCTCAGTAAATGCCTATCTCTACAACAAATTAATCAGTAATATTACAAAGAAAATGCTAACTAAGGCTCAGAGAAGTGTGAGGACATATTCTTGGAGAATAACAGTTTGGAACATTTTAAACGCTTCAAAATAATACTTTTATCGGTCTTCGCAGACGGCACTTAGTGCCACTTACGTAGTAAAGTTGCGTTTAAAGTTGAAGAGAGAGTGGAATTTATGATAGTATGATAATAAAAATGGTAGCATCTTTAAAGCCATCGTGGCGCAGTGACAACGTCTGTCTGTAAATACAATGGTTGTGACTTCGATTCCTATTCAGAATAATGATTATATTTAAATTATTTTGATTTCACGCGTCTGGTGAGGCAAAATGCAGCTTTGAATTACTAACTAGTAAAACATAATTTCCTGACATTATCTAACTAGTAAAACATAATTTTAAGTAATTTCCTATGCAATTTAATCGAACTCATGACCATTGAAGTCTAAAATATTAAGTACATAATAAATACGTTTCTGAGTATACACTATAAACTATTACCTGGAGCTTTGAAGGCTGTATGTAATATGGAAAGCTCTACAGCAGTAGGAGCTTTGGAACTTATAGGGTAAGAAATTAATATTGTACGTTAACACCTTTACTACGTTTACATAAAATAAATATTTTTTAAGCAAAAATATATCATCACAACATTGAGGCCATAGTTGCGCAGTAGGTGTATAGCAGCTGTGTATTCGATTCGTAGTGAGCTTGAATCCCTATTAGCGGTATTATCATATTTATATTATTTTCATTTACACAAATGGTAGGAAAAAACGTGGCGTTGATTTCAGCCAGTCTGGAAAATGCAGAAAGTGGAGAATGGAATTTTTTAACATTTTAAAGTATTAAATCACACACTTTTGAAATTGAAAAACATATATAGAAAACGTATAAAAGTGTGAACGCAGGCGGGATTCGAACGCGCTTCTTTGAAAACGTTCAAGCGCTCTGACCGCTAAGCCATGCGTTCTACTTACGGCTGCGTCGAAATTCTTATACGCTTGTCAACTTATTTTTGTTGTTAGCATCTCTGTAGAGAGATTTATACAAATGTCTGCTACCCAAAGAGTATTCTACAAACAATCGTTTGACAAGAGAGAATACTATTTATTAAATATTTTAAAAAAATTGCAAAAGTCTCTCTACAGAGATGCTAACAAGAAAAAAATATACTAAACCTTTCCGGCGCGTCTCAGGGCGGTATTACTATAAGCGATATATTTTACTTTTTTTATTTGTGAACGTGGCAAAAGCTCTCTTTTCAAATCTAAATAAAAAATTAACAAAATATTTCATTCTCTATTTTCTTTTAACTATTTTCCTTAGTAAGGCAAGGAGGACCTAGTTAAGACAGTATGTTCTCCGCTTTACATCTAATTTTCAAATATTGCATGGCGGTGGTGAATTAACGCTGCAATAACAATATTAATGAAATCATAATCATAATATGCTATTAAGGCAACAGCGTCTCCCATACGATGCACTCGCTACTGCCGTTCTGTCTATCTGTTTAGTGAATAAATTAAACATGCACTGGAATAAGCAACTTCTGCGTCATCTGCATATAAAGCGATCAGATATTAAATTATATTGTACGGCTCTGAGCTTAGTGGTACAGTTGTAAGGAAAGTTTGCCGAGTCGTAGATTCGATTATTTAAAATTGACATAGGTTAGTAAATAATTTCTGATACGAAGAAAGTTTTAAGTTCATATTGTTTAGAATATAATTTTCTTCTAAAACCAAAAATTTTTAGAAAACGTATAAATATATTTTTTCAGCGGTTTTCGAACCCGCGCTTCTTAGAAAACGTCTACGCGTCCTACATCGTTTACGTCAAAATTGTTACACGCTTATTTCAACTTATTTTAGTTGTAAGCATCTCTGTAGCAATTCACACACTTTTTCTTTGCTTGGTAGACTTTCTATGCACGAAAGATTTTTTTTTACTGAGATATAGTCGAGTAGTCTGAGCACTCGCCTGGTCCACTGTCATCAAACTCTTCATATACGCCCTCCGGTCCTCAACCTCTTTACGTGAGCTTCCTCCAGTGTCATCAATACTGTGTTCTTGAAGGTCAACCGAGGTCTCCCCTTAGCTCCCTTACCGCTCACCTTTGCTTCATATATCTTTCTTACCTTCAACTCAACTTACAACGTGCCCAAATCATTAATTTCGGATACAATCAGCTAAGCTGACTCCATACATTCTACAAAGATGTCGCATCTCTACAGCATCTTTCTTTTATTCTTCTTCTGTATATGAAGAGGTTGATGACAGTTGACGAGGCAAAAAAGTATGCAGGGGCCGGAGCGTCCTTTTTAAAACATTAAATTATTTAAGAACACAACATCAACTTTCATATAAATTATCATAAATTATATCAGGCAGCCATATAACAGAGCTTTTAAAATCATTTTAAGCCTCATACTTAAAGTAATATAATAATAACATTTTACGTAATTTTAATGTTTACCAAACGGACAGTGAGCAAAAAATAACAAAAAATATATATATAATTTGATTCTAATCTCTTGGTTTCAAAGCTTTCGCGAACAAAGAGCACAATTAGACTCAAAATTACATTAGCAATTAGAAACAGATGCGGTCAAAACACTGGCTAACGTGGTATTTAAATTTTATGGGATTCGTTTTCCTGAATGTATCAATTTCACGCTTTTTCCCGAATAGCGGGGTAGCCAGAGAGAACCTAGTGTCAAGACATTCCGTTCTCCGGCTTGTTCCCGAATTCGAGACATTGTGTGTTGAGTAGCGGAATTCAATGCTGCTCTTTGTATTAGATTCAGAGCGGAGAAATGAAAACATTATATTCATATTCTTTGTAAGAATCGAACCCACAACCACAATGCCTTTGTGGTAATCGAACTCACAACCAATCGCAATTAAACTCAGAGAGTGGGACAGCGTTTGTCCCACAGCGCCGCGAAGAACTTAACTATTGTGGAATATTTACAAAAATACGTAACAAGAATTTTTTTTGAACCAAATGGCATTGTCGTTGAAAACGATCATCCGTATAACCTCAAAAAGGGTTGGCAGGTGGTTTTTATTAGATATAAAACATATGTTTTTCGTCTTGATTAATTTATCATTTTAGATAAGCAGATTATCTAATGCATACTTCTTTGTCGTACACTTTTTGTCAAAAAACACGTATTAACATATTATAGTATTGTTAATGAAAAATCTTATATAATACAGTAAAAAAATATTGTCATCATATCCAGTGCAAATATATATATAAAATGATACAAAGCGATACGCTCACGGCTTCGCCTGCGTAAACTATTTCGTTGTTTCGCCAACCCATGTTCTCACTTAAATGTCAAAATTCATAATTGAACCTGTTGTAATTGTTTTTATTAATGAAACGATTAAAATAAAATAAACACATTATAAAATAAATGTTAAGGGACGCTTATTATTGTATTGTGGTAATACAATAATCAAAACTGCATTTAAATCGGTTAAGCCATTTCTAAGACTACCGTTCACAAACACATAGGAAAGTAAAGAAAATTAAAATTCATTGTTTTGGGTTCTTTTACATTCATAAATGGGAAGCCGCGAGCGGGTCGGTAGTGGACTAGAAAGTTATATATCTTAAATGTGTTATAAAATTTTTAGAGGCCGTTGTGGCGCAGTGGTGCATTGCTTCTATAGGAGCGACTGGTTACAGGTTTGTTTGCCAGTCGGTCAAATATTTAATTTTTTCTTACTTCCCATATTTTTGATTTGAATAAGAAATGCTGAACACATGTATAATTTTATAATAGAAGATAACTATTCGCGGTAAAGACGAAATATGAAATTACCTCATGATTTTACACAGAACGTTACTCGAGCGTCTCATTTTTAAAGCAAGTGCCGGCTACAGTAGGTACTTTTATTTGCAGTACGCTATGTTGTAGGTAGAAAATTTTCTTGTACTAGTGACAAAGCGAAAAACATTAATAACTCTATACAATTTTAAAATTAACTTAGTTTGTTTATGAAATAATCGGCTACGCAATATTCGTTTCTCCATCGTGGCAAAGTGTGACAGCGTTTGGTTGTATAGGCGATCATTGTGAGTTCGATTTCCATTCAAGGGAATGATTATATTTAAATTGTTTCCATGTCTCCGCTCTGTTAAAAAAACGCGGCTTTAAGTTCCAGCACTTAACGTGCTATGTCACTATATCGGGTGGAAAGTGAAGTGAAAAAGAACGTTCGTTAGATTGATTTTTGAGTTTAGTAAAATATTTATGTTTTTACTAAAAGACGATGAAACATAACGATGACATCCGTAGGCGAACAAAAATTACCGACATTGCTCGAAGAATTGCCCAGCTGAATTGGCAGTGGGCGGGACACATAGCCAAATAAATGATTACAATTATTTTTTTTTATTTTTTGAAGTGTTTATAACACACTTAGTAAATTGATAAACATATTAAGAAAACGTATAAATTTTTTAACGCAGCTGGATTCAAACCCGTGTCTTGGCCGCCGTTCGAGCCCGAACGCAAGGCTTAGCGGTCAGAGCCCTTGAACGGTGTCTTGGATGATTACATTAAAGTTAGATTACAACAAATATATAGGACTGCCTGTTTAAAAATTTAAATAACTTATTTTTTTAATATATTGACGAGACGCCTTTGTGCCGTAATTACATATGTAGGGTCAAATTCCGCTTAAAGACATTTTTATTTATAACATATTTGCCAATTATGATATAAATGTGGAGTTTATTCTGAATACCACACATGAATTTTAAATGAAATTTGGAGACATATCACAAGATTTTCTAGAAAACCAAAGACTAGAAATAAAAATTCTGTATGTGACAAACAAATTTCTAGTGAAACCCTCGGTGACGGTCCCAGCGGTTTTGGCGTCTTGCAAGTTTGCCAGAACAATGAAGTGGCGTAAAAATTTATATTTCTTCACTAGATGAGACTGTGAAATGGGTGACCAAGATCTGGGCGGCAATATCAATTATATTGGCAGATTGCTATAATTTTTAAGAAAATATCCTTTTTAATTTTTTAAATCCACAATTTTTTGCATTGATTGCTATTGAATAGCAAAATAGGCAGCAAACCTAGTGTCAAGGCACTCAGTACTTCAATTTCCGCCCTAATGTGAGACATTGTGTGTTGAGTGGCGAAACTCAACGCCGTGCATTATCTTATCACAATAGCGGAGAAATGATAATAGTTCAAATATAATCCCCAAGTGAGAATTGAACACACAACCACCGCGTATAAAGTTAAGGGATGTCACACTGCGCCACAGTGGCCGTTTTCATGATATCCGCATTTAAGAACGGTTTTTAAAGCTGTCAGAGCTGTTTGATATTTCAATATACAAAAAAGACGAAATATAAGCATATTTGGAATGTAATTGATTATGAGGCATTGTTTTATTTTTTATTTCAAATATTAATAAGACTCGTATTAAATATGAAAAACTAGTCTCTAATCCCTATGCAATAACCTATCCACCAATCGCCAACCAACTAAGAGAAGGTACACCACCGAGCTATAACAGTTTCATAATCTTATATATTCTATCATAAATGTGTAATAATCTTAAAAATCATCTTTGATTCTTAAGATTATTACACAGTTTAAAATAAAACTATTTTAACCGGATTAATTGCCTATAATTCTGGTATTCGAAAATACATTTTAGAACCCGACGTTTCGAACACTTTACAATAGTCCGTGGTCATAGGTAGACTACCTGTGACATTTTCATTTCAAAATATAACGGTTTCTCTTGAAATACGCAAAAACTTTACTAAATTTTTAACATTCTTTTTAAAGTGTTATTCACATACTTAGGAAAATAAAAAACATAAATTTAGAAAATGTATAAAAATTAAAATATATTTTTTTTATATATAATATAAAAATTCGGGAACGCATGGCTTAGAGGTCAGAGCGCTTGAACGGTTTTTCAGAGGCGCGGGTTCAAATCCCACTGCGTTAAAATTTTTGGTACGTTTTCTAAATATGTCTTTACAAAATTTTTATATCGTTATGGAGGTGTTACGGTCCTTTCATCACGTGGCTTGAAAAGCTCAGGTATTAAAGATATCGGATCAGTGTTAACTTGGCGTATCTCCAGGAAGCAATCTTGTCTTTTTATTGCACGATATGTCATGAAGTATGGCGGGAATGTGTTATTTTTAATAGAAATGTTATTATATATATTTTTAAACAATTTGTTCTTGTATTAAACTGTAAGAATACTTTGTTTATAATAAGATTATTTTGTCTTAAATATTACTTTTAGCACATAAATAAAGGAAGCCTAAAAAACTCATAATAATCATAATTTAATTATTTTTATTTTCTCCGTTTTAGTGAATAAGACAAAAGGTGCAGCTGACGCCTCTCGGACACGCATTATCTCAAAGGCATCTCAAGAAAGTGGAAAACCTAGTGTCTTGACACTAGGTTAAAGCTGAAAACAAAAGGATCTTACCGTCCAGACCATGCGTAAAAGTTGCGAAAAATCCAACTTTTAGAAGAAATTTGTATGACAAGAAACAAATGTTATCAATTTATTGAATCTGATGTGGAACATTACTTTGTACTACAATATTTGGTGAATTGATTACTGTTGTTGCTTTATATATTATTATAACTTTGCTGGAGTAAATCAATTCCCTAATAAATTCCGTAGCTGTATCTGAAAGGAATTGGACTATTATATGTATAAATATTGATATAAATATTGATATAAATATTAATATCAATATTATAAGAGAGTATAATATTTCAATAAGGGCTAGTCCAGATCAGTCTAGAAGAGGCCATGGTGGCGCAGTGGCACGGTGTCTGATTGAACTAGTTTGTTTGTGAGTTTGTTTCCCGCTCGGAAGAATGATTATATTTAAAACTAGGGACCCGCTTGCGGCTTTGCCTGCGTAAACTACATGACTGAACTATTTAATTTCTTCCAGCGTTCCCATTTAAATCACGCACTTTGCTTAAATTTATAATTTAAATGGTTATAACTCATTGCTTTATGAACCGATTGCAATGAAATAAAACACTAAATGGTAAACGAAGTTTTCCAGAGTAAAATAATTTAAATTGCATTCAATCAATTAAGCCGTTTCTGAGATAAGCGTGCACAAACAAACAGATAAACAGACAAACAGAAAAGAAAATTAATAATTATTGTTCTGAGTTGTATTATATTAATAAATGCCCCTTAAAGTATTTTTTTTCGTATGTCATGAATAGATTGCGATCAGTTACTTTTTTAATTATATGTATAGATATTTTAGCTTATTAGCTCTGAGTTCCATCACGGAAGGATTCAATTTTGGACAGGACATGGAGAACGGAGCGTCTTGACACTAAGTTCCCTGACAACCCTGCTTTGCCGGAAAAAACGTAAAACTGTAAAAAAATAAAAATAATTTGGGAAACTTAAAAACCGTTCAAGAGGCGCGGGTTCAAATTCCGCTGCGTTCAAATTTTTATACGTTTTCTAAATATGTCCTTTTCAATTTCCTTAGTGTGGGAATAACACTTTAAAAAAAAAACAGTGGGATGGATTACAATTCCTTTTTAGTTGTCAGTAGATTTTCCATGAAGTACTAACTTACAGCAATTCGCTTAAATTTTCAAATATCTTAAACATTTGTGTATTTTTAATGCTTTGTCTGTCTTAAAATACTATTATTTACAAATACAAAAGGGAAGGAAAATCTAGAATGGAGTGACGGAATTGTGAATGATTTAAATATTTTTAACATTTTAAAGTGTTAATCACGGACTTGACAAATTGAAAAACATATTTAGAAAACGTATAAAATTTTTAACGCACCGGGATTTGAACCCGCACATTCTGGAAACCGTCCAAGCGCTATGACCGCTAAGCCATCCGTTCTACATCCAGGGTTCTTAATATGTTTTTCAATGTATTTAAGTTTGTTTGGCCATTGTGGCGCAGTGTGATCACGTCTGGCTGTCTACACGATGGTTGTGGGTTCGATTGATATTCGAGGAGACTATATTCATTTCTCCACTCTGGTGACAAGACGAAGTGCGACATTGAGTCCCGCCACTAAACACACTTACACACAATATCTCGGGTTTGGGCGGAAAGTAGAGAACGGAGAAAGGAGCCAAGACTAGGTTCTCTCTAAAAAAAAAACTTTTGTATTCGATATCTTACATGAACGTATAGTCTATTGTAATGTAAATAAATCTTTTATGCATCGGCGTTTTTTCATGACCCTTTGACTTGTAAAATCTATTTGCTTGAAATGATAATATTTTCAAGAAAAGATCAGCAAATTTTACTTTTGTATTTGAAATTCATACATATATTGTTAGAAACATACTAAAAATGTTAACTATTTAAACTATATTCAGTTTTTTCATTGAACTTGATTGGATTCGTATCTCCTACCGTTAATTATGTATAATCAAGGTCGTGTCCCAACATAATAATCTCAAAAATTGATAAGAATATATATATATATATATATATACTAGAGACCCGCTCGCGGCTTCGCCTGCGTAAACTATATGACTAAACTATTTAGTTTTTTTAGCCCGCTCGCGTTCTCACACAAACTTTACTTAAATTACAATTAAAATAGTTTTAACATGTTTGTTTATAAAGTAATTGAAATGAAATAAGCTCTAAATGTAAAGGGAAACCATAATAAAATAGTCAAAATTGCATTTAAATCGGTTAAGCCGTTTCTTAGGTTAGCGTCCAGAAACAAACAAACAGAAAAGAAAATGAAAAATAATTATTTTGGGTTCTATTATATCGATAAATGCCCCGAATAATATTTTTTTGATATATCTTCCATGTGAGATCAGTTACATTTTTATTATAATGTATAGATTACCAGAAGTGATTAAAGTATCTAACTACCATATTAATTTATTTACTACAATGGTTCACTATTTCGGCTTTAATGGCTTGAACATAAGATACATACTTGATATTTTGGTCAATTCACACAATGTCTTTATAACTTGTAGCCTATGTGTTATTCTGATGTATAAGCTATATTATTGTAAAGTTTCATTAAAATCCATACAGTAGTTTTTACGTGAAAGAGTAACAAACATCCTTACAAACTTTCGCGTTTATAATATTAGTAGGATATATATATTTTAAAACCTCACGCATTTTCCCCTAGACAAAGATGACCTAATGTTCTCCGCTTCCCACACAAATCAAGACATTGCATGTTAAGTGGCGGTACTTAACGCCGTGCTTATCTTAAACTAAATATGATCATCTTCTCATTGAGATTTGAATCCACAATCATCGTTTACAGCCAGACGCTGTCCCACGCCAACCCTATTTCTCAAGAACTTATATTATAATTTACATATTATTAATAAGGAGAAGCCCTAAATGAATTTCAATTGCACGTGTAGCTGTATTTATTGAATCTGTTGTTTAATCCGCGATAAGTGTAAAT
Source organism: Podotricha telesiphe (assembly GCA_038994665.1). Taxonomy (NCBI): domain Eukaryota; kingdom Metazoa; phylum Arthropoda; class Insecta; order Lepidoptera; family Nymphalidae; genus Podotricha; species Podotricha telesiphe. The sequence goes on from JAOYRR010000489.1 coordinate 174,020, forward strand.
AGTCCATTTCGTATTGGCCCGATGCTTATTAAAATTGGAGCGGTTTATCATTCACTTTCATTCATTGATATTCGTTTTGTAAACAAAAGTTCATTTTTTGCTGGAACTTCGCGATAAAAGGTAATGCGTTTTATTATAATGATATTTTTCATATATGTAGAGAAAATTAAAGGAAAATGTTTTGATTAAATCGCAGTAAAGTCTTCTATATGCTTTACGAAGCAGCTGGATATAAATAAAAAGTGTTAAATGCGTCAAAAGAGCTGGAAAAAGTTTCTTGGGTACCAATGATGGTTTGATAAATAGAATGCTGTGGAATATGCTTACTAAGATCTTTGGTTAATATTCACCTAATAAATTGTGTATATTTTGGCATAGTACTTACAGTCCGTGGTCACAGGTCGACTCTTTATATGAGTACAAATTTTGTATTGTACCGCGAATTACTGCATTGTATAATATTGTACTGTAAAGTACTGTACTGTAATAGTACAGTACAGTACATTACAGTACAATATTTTGTCAGTACAATATAGATTGTACTGACAAAATATAAGCGATTAATCTCGATAAAATTGTCTTACTTTAATAAAATATATGTTACTTTATAGATAACTATATTAATATTATAATGCGAAAGTAACTCTGTCTGAATGTCTGTGACGTTTGCGGCCAAACCGATGAACCTATTGTGATGTGAATTTTATATTAATATACTTGAGGGTGAACATAGGCTACCTGCTGCTTAATATTTTTTATTTTTTCCAATTACAATGTTTTTTCAAAGACGCTGCCGAAAATACGAAACAGCTATAGTTCACGCGGGCGAAGCCGCAAGCGAGTCGCTATTTTACTTTAAGTCCTCAGTTTCCAGCAGTGATTAGAAAGTGGATCAGTTTTAGTTTTCAATGGCGTATACGTTAGAACTCAATTCTTGACTCACCTAGAAGTAGCCGTAAAAGCTATGCAATGAAAGCATTAACATGGATGACGTTGAGAAGTGTTCCACAATAGTGCCTTATCTAGAAACCCCAAAATTGATAAAATTTAGTTACGGAAAACGTTCTAGCGTGTAGTATCAGTAAACTCTTTTATGTATCTCTGTCAGAGGCATATTATATTAACTACTGAAAGAAGATACTTCGTCTAACCAAATTAAAACAATTCAAAATACATATACTTAGTCTTGCCATAAATATTGTTACAAAGTAAAAAAAAAATTATATTGAAAATGTTATTGTACGTACCATTTTCTACTAATACAGTGGGCAAGTTTAATATATTAATATAAAATCTTTAAAAATATATAAAGCTTATTCAACGTGGTCTCTGCTGCTGGCTGCAATACAATCTTTTTGTGGCTAGTTATCAATAGCAGCAGCACTTTTTCTATGAGAAAATTCTTCATTGCCAAAAACATATGGAATGTTTTAGGACTACGTATGAATTGGTTATTGAACATCATATTGAGGGGTTTAACTACCTTCCCAAGAATAATATTTTGATACACTTATGCCGATGTTTTAATACCTTCTTCACATAAATATGGCTCGGTCACTCCTTCATAGCTAGCCAGACCATCACTGAAGTCGGATAATGCCCACGTTGTACTCTGTTGACTGATTGGATAGCTTCTTTAGAGCTCTTAGTATAAAAACGGCTATTTTGCTTGTTAAAATATTGGTCAATTATAAAAATACTCTCATCCATAAACAATTTTTTCCTGAGCCCATTTAAGTAGTTGTTTTAATGTTACCACCCTATTCTTTTTTAAATTATCTGATAAAAAATGGCCAGTGCGTCTCTTATAGGCTGCCAATATTAAGTTATCTTTTAAAATACACAACATGGTGCTACCTTCATATCCCGATATAAAATCTTTTGCTTTCTGACAGGATTTCTTCGAATTCTTTCCCTTACTGCTTTGATAGCCTTTTTCGTACGAACATTACGTGGACGGCCAGATCTACAGACGGCATGTCACAAACAGAGGAGGTTTTATTGTACCTAGCAATACCCCGACTAGACATTTGACTAATACCAAGCGTGGGGAGGAATTTTAATGATTGTATTTGGCACCATACCTACTTTATGTAATGCAATCACAGCAAATCGATGCGATTCTTTTTATCACCTCACTCCAATTTAATATCACAATATATTTTATAATATATTGACGCTGAACGAAACACAATGAACAATCATATAAAAGTGACAGTTTCCAAATTCAAAGGCAATATTTTGCTTATTTTTAATTATAACAGTATTTATGGCCAGACTTAGTATTTACTGACATTGGAACCACCAAAATGCAAATCTTCCAAATTCACACACTGTGTAAATAATACAATTTAATACAATATAATTAATCCTATATCACTTTAGTTAACATCTGCCATAGAACATGATGATAATGTTATTATTTGCTCTAACAGCTTGCATAATTGCATAGATATCTAATATCTACTATGATACAGTAGTAGATTCTACTTTAGAACTCACGAGTGTAGGTTCGATTTCTTGTTATATCATAGACATATTAGTAGGGTAGTCAGAGATAAACTAGTGTCAAGACACTCCGTTCTCTACTTTCAACCCGTATTTGAGATATTTCGTGTTAAATGGCGGAACGTTACCTTTCAACCTTTGTGTTATTGGTATTTACTACTGAATCGGAGAAATTTTCCATTTTTTTAAATGTTTTTACACCACATGTACCATGTGACAATTTGTAAATTTGTTATTTTTTATATTAATGCATGCTGAATCTATCTTAAAAGATAATGTATTTAGTTTTAAGATTTCATTTATACTTTTAATTTATTTAATGTTTTTATGTATTTTATTGTTTTTATTTTGTTTTTATCACTGATGGGTCTAAATAAATAAATAAATAATAACCAATAATGTGTAGTGTCAGATGATATTCCACTGTGTAAGTTTTTCTCAACTACTCTACTATGCAGGAAAAAGCGTGAAGCTGCAAACACTCTTTTCTTATCTTTCGTCAAGTATAAAATTTTTATATTAATGATCAAAGCAGCTTCACGCCTTTTCGCGCACAGCAAGGTACGTAGACAGAACACACCGTCCAGAGAGCTTCCTGCCCAAATTCTACACAATGCTTAACTTCTTCTCTGGATGCCTCTTCAATGCTGAAGGTTGGCCGGCTTCCTGAGATCCACTCTGTCCAATGATTGGATTGGAGAAGCGGAACTTATCGCCGCAATTTGTCTTAGCTGAGGAAAAAAAATAATATAATTGTAAAATATTGTATATATATATCCATATCATCAAAATACGATTTGCCCACGGACGCGTATCCGAAAACTATACAACATTTTCGTAGCATGAACGAACGAACGTATTTTCAAGAACGACTTGATAATACATTTACTTTCATTCTTATAATACAAAAAGATATTAAAGAAATAAGTTCTCTAAATTCGTTATAAACATTTACCTAAAGTCCGCATATTGAGGGATTTCTTAATGTTTTTAACAAATCATATACAAATATAATTGAATATTGGATTGTAAATTAATAAGTACCTTATTATTTTATTAATTCTTTATATTTAATATACCACCAAATGCATAACACACTTACAAATTTAAGTCTTAATAGTCGCTAATAACTGTCACTGTGGTCTCGACCTTGTATTCGCTACCTTTTGTGCTTCGCTTTTGTGTATTTTGAAGTTGTATTTGCACTGTGATTTTTGTTAAGTACTATACTAATGTATTTAAAAGCTATCTACAGTTTTTGGTATTGCTTTCAATTTGTTATTGCCTAAAAATATATTAGTAAGCTTCGCTTTACAAGTAACATTGTTTTTCTCTAAGTGATGTATGCGAACTAAATAATTTCTGAAGCCAATACTTATTAATTACTTTCAATATTTGATATTTTTCTGACAAATACTTTTTAAGTTACAATTAGTAGATATTAATGTGTAAAAAAACTTACTACTTATAAATACTTGAACTACACTTCTACTAAATTAAACACTCTTGAACGTAACTTAATAAATTACATTTGGTCGAATAAATAAAGTGCCTTTCAATACCCAACCGACAAATTACCGAGAGAAAGAATTTGCAATTAAAACTGAGATGTATTGAGTACAGTAAATTTTCATTTTCGCTAAAAGGTACAAGTGACTGAAATGGGTCTTGAATTTTAGACTGGTTTGCGTTCATTTATTTTATTTATATGAAAACTAGATATTAATTTGGATGAAAAGTGAATTTCAAAGTATATAATTAATTAACATTTTCAATAAACAATTGTGATACAGTTGGACTTCGTCTTACTGTAAACATTATTGGTTCCGGTGACCCCACTCCTTGGAATTATATCATTACCCCACTCTGGAAATACAAGTGAGTAAATGGTATTCGCAACCTAAGGATAGCGAAAATGTTTTGTTAACAAAAGAAATTATAATTGTATATTATATGAAGCGTATAAGAATTTCGACATACCTCAATAAGAACGTATAGCTCAATTAACTAAAAGACTCGGTTAGGTACGGTACGGTTTCCAAGAGGTGCAGGTTCGTATCCTGCTACGTTCAATGTAAATGTTTCTTAACTATTTTTCTATTTAAGAGTACTATATATAAAACACCATACAATTAATATATAAAGGATTTTACGTATTTTGGTTACAGTTAAACGGAGTATTTGGTATGCTTAAACGGAGAATCGTATTAAATATTTTTCAGATTTCATGAAATGTAAAGATTACTTAAAATAACAAATAATAATGTAATTTGAAATACTTGCATACATATAACATATAAGTATACATAAAATGGCGACGCCGCTCAGTGTTTTTGGCTAAATATTTCCTCCGTTTCCGAAACGTCGAAAGTAAAGAAAACAAAACCCAAGATTCGAACCCGGCACCTCATCTAAATCTTAAGATAAACATTTATTTAGTAGATAAATATGTTCTTCGCAATTTACTTTAATGCATTTATATTGTTGAACAGAATCACCTCGTAAAAATTGTTTTCACCATAATAAGAGTGTTGAACGGCTATATTTATAGGGTGACCATAAATTTTACCTACCTAACTACATTATTTTAACAGATTTTTTTACGTAAAGAGATTACATTAGTATTATAGCTAAGTATTATTTTGCACTAATTTATAAATAATTATTGAAGGGAACTTCTTTAGGCGCTTTGTGGGCTCGCATCACCAACTAAATAAATAAAAATATATCTAAAGCTATACATATAAAAATATAGCTATACAGGTATTGTGCGACATCAGTGTTGCGTGTATCTTTACAAGACAAAATTAATGGATTTCGTATAAAGTGTAATGTTTATTTTGATTAAATTTAAACATATGATATTTTAAATACTAATATATTTCTATATTATAAATTTTCAGTTTATTGACAGGCCCTATGACTGTCAGTTCTTTATTTTTTTTTATGAAAACCTTCTGTTACTCACTTGGTTACTGTCACACAATGCACAGTCAACGCTACTCGGTCAGAAAGCTGATATTTCGGAAAATAAGAGAGAATTTCCTGAAATTCTACGTGCACAACCAATCTCTGTTTCAATGGGTAAAAATCTTTCTACAAAAATGTATTGTATAATCACTACAATTATATAATAAAAACGTATAGCTTAGTAGGCTAAAGGCTTGGCTTGCAAGAAGCAGTTCACATCCACGATAAAAAATATATACGATTGAAAACCATTTTCTCATATAAACATAAGCTATTAGTTGAAACTTCATAAAAATATTAATTATATCTTAGTCCTATATTTTTAAACGTAGTTTTACCAAAATCATGGTCAATACAAAATATAAGAACAGTTTACGATCAATTCTATCGACGAACTTCGTAAGATGGTGTGGTATAGAATTTACGACACCAATAAAAGCCACAAATGAGAGTAAAATGGTTTTTAATGATACGCCTTCTTGATCATTTAATATCGTTTCCTTGTATTCGTATACCTGTGATTAATTGATGAAACAAAAATATTGCCATCTTTCTGCATAACAGGATGTAAAGAAAATCTAGTGTCAAGACATTCTGTTATCCATTTTCCACCTGAATCCCCGACAACTCCCGAGAGTTACGTGTTTAGTCAAAGTCAAATATTTTTGTTCAAAATAAGAAGTTACATGCTTAATTTTTTGAACGTCAAACAATTTACCACCCGTCCACTAAAGACCTGAGAAGACCGGCGCAAAGAAACTCAGCGGGACTTCTATTTCTTTTTTTTTTGCAATACAATAATTGACAGATTTATTAGTGACAATGATACCTTTAAAATAGGCTGGAGCGAGCACTTCATTCCCAAGACGTGTTATCATTTATAAAATTGTTAATAGGTAATAAATTTTAACACACATACGTCTTTTTATAACTTTTTTAAATTGTGATAAAAAACATTTACGGACGTTTTCTGGGACTCTATTGTGGCGGTACTCAACGCCCGCCTTGTCTTACTATGGCGAAGAAATAAAAAGTACCCGTTTCGGTATTCAGAGAGAACCTAGTGTCAACCAATTCCTTTATCCACTTTCCGTCTGAAATTGAGACAATGCGTGTTGAGTAGTGCCACTCAACGCCACACTTAGTCTTGTACCAGTAGTTTTGCCAAAAATAAAAAAAAAATTATAATCATTGCCTCAAATGCCTCATTGCGTTTATGTCTATACCACTATACCACTGCGCCACGATGGCCTTATCCAAACGAATGATTAATATATGACAATTATTCCCCAATTTGAATCTTTACACCTCGTCTGTCATAAATAAAAGCATCCTTTGTGTTTTAAACGTACGGTTTAGTTTAGTATGAATTGCCTACTGATAATTTTGTGATACCAAACAAAAGGGACTGTACGCCTTATTTTTAGTTACCGCCATACAGACAGTATTGTTTTGCTATTATATTTTTTTAAGTTTGAATTGTTTATAAAATTTTTAAGTCATCGTGGTGGAGACGGGAGATGGGTTAAGTCCCACTATGAGGAAAGTTTTTATTTAAATTATTTTCTTCGCACTGATAAAAGCCAGCGTGTCGTTGAGAACCGCCTTACTGCGCCACTTAAGATGTAATTTTTCGGATTTGGGAAAAAGAGGAGAAGGGACTCGGCACTAGGTTCTCTCTGCCTACCCTGGTATGCAAAAGAATGTGAAGCTGAAAAAGAAAAGTCAAATGTCAAATACAAGGATTTAATTTAACCTATTATTTTATCTATACCATTTTTATTTATTTTTTAACGTGAAGAAATCCGTTACCACTTTTTATCACCATACTGAAGTTAGGCTCTACTAATATAAGAAATTTGAGTTCTGTTTATGTAACGTTAGATAAAAAAAATGAATGTGTAATATGATATGATACAAAGTGTAATTAGAACAAAATACATTACACGTCCGTGCAACAGACCCCCTAAGCCGCGGCCATACAGTCATGATTTATTAGAAAACTTTCATTGTGCCCAACTCACGCTATTGTGAACGAGTGTTTATGATGCAGATTATTGCCTCATTTAGTTCCATTCTATGCTACATGTAAAGTCTGTATTTTAGATAGAGGATCTCCATACATATAATGATAAGTGTAACTGATCACAGTCTGTATATGGAAGATATATGAAATAAAATTATTTGGGGCATTTACCAATGTAATATAACTCTAAACAAATATTTTTACGTGTTCTCTTGTTTTTTACTGTTTGCCTGTGCGTTTGTGCACACTATCTCAATAATGGCTGAACCGAATTAAATGCCATTTTGAATTTTGTATTTAAGTAAACTTCCTATAACATTTATTGTATAGTGTTTATTTTATGTCGATCAGTTCATAAATAAAAAGTTACAACAAATTAAGATATCGAATAAACTAGTAGTAGTAGTATACAGCGCAGACAAAGCTGCGAGCGGGCCGCTGGTCTTTACATATGTATGTTTTTTGTTTTTTTAGCTTAAATGTTAAATGTTTCCTAGTATCAAAACAGTCCGTTCTTCATTTAAAACCCCAAGACATTGCGTGTTGAGAAGCGAAACTCAACACCGTGTGTCTTGTCACCGGAGCGGAGAAATTAAAATCATATAAATATAATCATACGACCGACTGGGAATCCAACCTACAACCATCGTGTATGCGCTACGATGGTCACATGGTATATATATTTGTATGCAAAATTTCATTGTTTTAATCACGCGTAAAATAGGCGTTGGCCTAGCAACGTGTTTGCCAAACATGTTTCTATTCTGTACTTAATGTTGTCAAGTGTAATAATTATATGAAATAAAGTCAACCTCTCCTCAATAGTCTTTCTGTGATCACGGACTACTGTAAAGTAAACGAAACGTCGGGTTTCTAAAATGTATTTACAAATAACTATATTATACGCGAAAATCCGGTGAAAAATAGTTTCATATAAAAGTGTGTAAAAATCGCGAAAACTAAATATAGATTATATTGACTGTAATAAGAGTCAATATTTTCTTTACTCCTCCCATAACTTTTATAATTTTACAATGTTGTTTTAAAGAAAAATCTGCAGTATAAAAATTTCAAATAAAAAAGGTAGCGCTAAGCGCTTATCATTGGGTGTAATTTGTAAACGTTTTCAACTCTCGTCCGTTAAAATGATACAATGGCTCGCCGTTTAACTTATTCACAGTACTGCTATTATTTAACATAGATTATTTATCTTAAAATGAAGTATTTATGTAGAGATTTCAAAAGATGCTGAACAGATTCTGTGAAACAATAAAGTTTTTGTTCTACCATCAGACGTTACTTTGAAAGTTTTCTCGTTTTAGTGAAATCTGCGTTGATTACAAATAAAGGGCAAATTTAGAGAGGGCACTGTTGAAATATATTTTTTTTTAGTTTAGTTAATAATATTTTTTATAGCTTTAGACTTTTTCCCGCATAGCCGGGAAGTCAGCGAGAACTTGGTGCTAAGAAATTCCGTTCTAAAGATCCGTTCGCAATGTTCAGGATTCGGGCGGAAAATTTATTTTCCTGAACATTGCGAGTTAAGTAGCGGAAATCAAAGCCGCGCTTTACCTTGTCAATAAAGCGCAGAAATGAAAGTTATTTAAATAAAATAATTTATATATAAATATTAAATAATTAATATATAAATATATTAATATTTTAAATAAATGGCCCCAAAACTGTGTCAGTATTTACAAAAATTTTATAATTTCACATGAAATTTTATATTAAAAAACCTTCTTAATTACATCTGCTAGGTGTTGCTTCAAGCTAAGTCTGGTAAAAACAGTTTTTACCCTAAAAACCTTCTGCTATCCCATTTTTGCAGAGAAAAATTTTATACAACGTAAACATCGTGTCTTCGCAATTACCATAATAATATGTTAACAAGCTCGTCCTCGGGTGATGTCGTACATATATATATATATATATATATATATGTATACTAGCGACCCGCTTGCGGCTCCGCCTGCGTGATCTTTACAAGGATAGCTATACTGCCTCGTCGCGGACATTTAGTAAGGAACAATTCCGACATACATATTTTTTACCTAACTTTGTAATGAAGGTGTCAAGAGTTGAATATTTTTCCCGTATTAGCAATATTTTTCTTACTGCTCCTCATCTATTGATCCTTGCCTTATAGCCTTCCTTGAGAAATGGACTATCCAATACAATAATATTTTTTAATTTCGAACCAGTTGTCTCTGAGATTAGCGCGTTCAGCCAAACGAACAAACTCTTCAGCTTTGCAAGTAGAGAAAATTTGTGAAAAATATAGACGATGTTATAATTTATTATTGCTTTTAAAATCTAAGCTTTTGAAGCTGTGTGAACCTTCTGTTAAGACATTCTGCTCTCCATTTTACATTTTAAAGTTGCACGTTAGATGTCGGGATTCAACGTATCGTTCTCATTAATGTATATGATTTAAAATATATCAAGATGTCCATCGTGGCGCAGAGCGACAGCGTCTGATTGTAAGCGCGTTGTGTATTCGATTTCTACTTGGGGTAATCATTATATTAAAAATATATTCATTTCTCCGTTCTGGTCCCTAACACAAAGTGCGGCGTTGAGTAACACCACTCAAGACGCTTTGTCTCGATTTTGGGCTGGAAGGAGAAAACGGAATGTCTTGACACTAGGTTCTCTCTAACTACCCTGCTATTCTGGGAAAAGTGTGAAGATAGAAAAGTTTTAATTTTGCTATTTTTTTCGATTACATGATTAGTTAATTTTTATTTTTACGTATATCTCGTACTTTGGGAGATAGAACCTTACCTAACTCTCTTCTTCACTCTCATTCTATATTAGAGATATTTACGTATATTATTTAAAATACTTTACAGAGAAAAAATGGTAACGTGCCCACCACAGGTATTAAGATCTTTGGTTTCCGCGATTCTTACACATTTTGAAATGAAACTTTTTTTAATCGGATTCGAAAATGCATTTTAGTAACCTGACGTATCAAACATAAATACATAGTGATTCTCCATCGCATTTTATCTACTAGGAAAATATTAATAATATATCAACCTCTATTTTAAGCAATATGTTTGAATTGTGAAGATATGTGTGTTTCTAACACATTGTAAGAAATTAACTCTCCACAGAGCGACTTATTGCTCAGCGATAAAAAGAATGCAAGTGGTCATGAGGTCCATTATCTACACATTGGATGAACTTGAAAACTGCAAGTCAACCCTGCATAGTCCAAAATACACGAGACGCCGAAGACCACAGCAAGTTTTTACTTGCTTGCTTCTGCACATCGCAAGACATTGCATCAACTACGAACGACAACGAATTTTGAGAAAAGGTTTAAATAACCTTAAAAAGTACGACCAAAAGCCAAAGTACGAAAATATACCGACACTTTTCTTCAGCGTGTCATAATTCATAAAAAATTTACTTATCAACGCGACCTCGATATCTTTTGTATAAATATGGTAACGTAAGCTGAGCCATTAAATACAAAGATATATAACGCTGGATGGTTTATTATTTATTTTTAATATATTTACGAATTTGACCAAAAACCACCTTATGGATTATATATTTTTAGAAAACATGTAAAAATGTACGCATGGCTTAGCGGTCAGAGCACTTGGACAGTTTCCAAGAGGCGCGGGGTCGAATACCGCTGCGTCCAAATTTTTATACGTTTTCTAAAAATATGTTTTTAATTTCCTACGTGTCAGATTAACACTTTAAAAAATTTTAAAAGTACCTTGGATCTTCTGAAATTTAAGCCAATTAAGCAATATTTTTATATTCATGCATTTCATGTGGGGTAAAAAATTTGTAGCAAGCGTATTAAAATGTAGAGAGTAGATATAGAAAGTATAGCTTAGCGTTATGGTTTCCAAGAGTCGCAGGTTCAAGTTCCGGTTCAATAACTTTCAATTATCATATAATGATATAACGGTTATTAAAACTTTCATAACAAAACTTACTACCCGTTGGCATGTAAAATACGAGTAGCCTTAGTAACCTGTAGTGTGTTATAACGATATCACTTTCATATCGAAATTTAAACTTATACTTTATCCATAAATTGAACCTTAACACAAAAAAAAACAAATTCTCAATTTTGAAATGATTTATATTCCATCCATTTCTACTTTAATATTCCTTTTTATATTATATTTCTATCGCAAGCCATTCGAGGGTAGTTCCAACAATATGTCACCTGAATCCGCATAGTAAATATGCCGATCGGCGGCCGTCTCGCACGTTCAACCGTACATTATAAGTATAAATATTACAGGTATATTGGTAGGTATCTTGAAATTTTTATATTTCCATATTTTTCCTAGCTTTCTTAGTCTACGTGGTGTTTGTGAACTGAAATTTTAAATATTATAACATTCTTAATTTCTCGATTCACTCGTAATTAACACTTGACATAATTTAAAGATCACTTAATATATTTAGAAAACGTATAAAAAAATGATCATAGCTGGAATCGAACCAGCGCCTCTTGGAAACCGTCCAAAAAATATTTCGTTTAATATTTGAAATCTATCTCAGGCATTTTTTAACATTAGAATTTACCCGTTATTCTAATTTCACCACTTTTCGCTCAAATAGTCATTGTTGAGTAACATTCTGGATGCTGGAACCGAACATCATATTTTTTGTTACCATAGAAATAAAAGTTACTCCCGCCTCTTAATATATTGCTACGGCGGCACAGTGGAGCAAGATGGTAACTGGCTGAAAACGCGATGGGTGTGAGTTTGATCCTCCATTCGATTGAATTTAAATTATATTGATTATTCCACTCTGAAAAGACTAACCGCAGCGTCGAGTTCCGCATATCAACACACTGTCTCTATATCGGCGAAAAGTGAATTGTCTTGATACTAAGTTAGATTTTAGTATTTTTGTTACTAATACTAACAAGTGTTTTAAAATTTCATATTAATACGTAATAACTTGTTGTATGAAAGTGAACTGTCTTGATACTAAGTTTTTTTTTCAACTTTTTAACAATTCATAACATATATTATATTTGCGGTCGTAATTAACTAACTCTAGTTTATGTTTACTCAACATAATATTCATTATTTTACTTACCTGACCGGTAGGACCTGCCTGAAATGTTTTTCAGCTAGCCTTTATTATAATCCGCCCAAATTCCTCTGCCAACTTAAGGGTCGGTATTTACAGATTTAATCAATTTCCATGAACGATTGGTAATAATTGTATAATAAGAGAAACTATTTAGGACGACTTGCAGATTATTTCATTTTAAGCATATTGCCAAAGAAATTCGCTTTCTTTTTCCAAATAATGAATGAATAAGCTTGCAATATTAAGAGTATATTTTGTGGTTGAAATAACCTATGGATATTTTAATTTGTTTTTAAATTGTTATTGGTATACTTAGTATAAGATTTTAAAAAAATATTAAAGTGTTTAATATATTGCATTCTCCCTTGTTAAATAATTGTTCTTAGAAATAATCTTTGGCTAGCAGAAGTTTATAAAAATATCTCTCCAGAGATGCTGACAACAAAAAGTAAGTTGTAAGAAGATGAAGCCCAATTATTTATAATATAGCTTAATTGGTTAGAGTGCTTGAACGGTCAAGACGTTCATTCGAGTTCTGCTACAATTTTTTACACGTTTTATAACCTATAATGAGGGATTTCAAAAGTTATCTAACCAGGCAAAACATTTTATTGGTTTAAAAATTCTGATGACAACCTTACAATCTATTCAATTAAGCTTATTATTTATATATTCCTATCTTTTTGTGAGATATTTTATAACTGTAGAGTTTAGTTTTAGCTCTTCGTTCTCCATTCTATCTAACAAATGAGTTTATGAATTTAAATTGAGGCGGAGTCCAACTGAATGGCCAGATCAAGAAGGAAGTTAATATTCTTCTAAGTTCCAAGTTACTAAAGCACTTTGCACGCACTATGGCAAGCGATACATATATATATATTTTTAAACTAGCGACCCACTCGCGGCTTCGCCTGTGTAAACTACATGATTAAACTATTCAGTTTTTCGCCTGCCCGCGTTATCACTAAAATCATAAACTTTGCTTAAATTTATAATTTAAGTGGTTGTAACTTTTTTATTTGTGAACTAATTGAAATCAAATTAATACTTAGTTTTAAGGGACACTTACCAAAATATAATAGTCAGGTTAAGCTGTTTCTGAGATTAGCGTGCACAAACAAACAGACAAACAGACACACAGACAGATAGTAAAAATATCTTCCATGTACTGACACCGATCAGTTACATTTTTATTAAAGATATAGATCTAATTATTCAACCATAAGCAAAGTGACATCTGTATATATTGAAGCTTTTTTCTCTACAGCAAGATTGATAGAGAGACCTGGGTGTTAAACACTCCGTACTTCACTTTCTATTCGACTTCGAAACGTTCCTTTCTAAGTGACGTAACCTAACGCCCCATCATATCAGAGACGAGAAATGAAAATAATTTAAAACAATCATTACTTCGAGTGGAAATCGATACAACCAATGGTGTTACAATCAGCTCAGTCATTAAAATTATTAAATTACAAGTCAATTAATAATGAACACAAATTTGTAATTTAATAAGCAATTTCTAAGCTAACAATCGTTGTAATCACCTAATAACATGAGGCACGATAACAAATTAGCTTCCACGCGTATCACTCTCAAATTATAAATGACAGATTCATTGATGCTACAAAATCAAAGCCTATTCGGAATTTTGGTGGATCGCTTAACGGTTTTGCGCGTGTAAATTTAAATTATACGATATTGGTATGCTATTTCCGATAAGATGAGTGAATTTGTAAAAGATTTTAACAGTCGGCGCTGTTCTATTATTTTGAACTTTATTAACGTAATATAATAAAAAAAAAAGAATTATGTTATTTGTGCCTGACTGCAAACGCGATTGGTTGTGCATTCAGGGGAATGATTACATTTTAATTATTTACTAACCTTGATCTGATGCGACAAATCGCGGGGTCGATATCGGCCACATCATACTCAATGTTTCAAATTAGGGCACATTTGCCTTAACTGTCCGAGCCTCTACCTCAGAACACAACAGATATTAAACTATAAATTATTAAACGAAATATTCATCAAAACTTAATAATATATTCTAAACGTAATAAGCAAAAACCAGTAACTCAGGCCATCATTCTAGAAGGCCGTTACTAAACATTATATTGTTCCTACTTAATGTAAATACACATAGTCCTTAAAAAATACTAACAAAAGCTTAAAATATTTTTTTTTTAAATAAAGCGCATTTTGCGACTAGAAACTGTAGAACTGATAATTTATTTCAATATATAATACATTAAACATCACTAAAAAGACACTAAACGCTGTGTATTTTGGTGTTCGAAAATATCTTTATAGAAAACCCGATACTTCGAACACTTTACAGGATTCCGTAGTTACAGGTAGACTCTACCCTACGTATAAGGTCAAATATTATAAACTAGCAGCCCACTCGCGGCTTTGCCCGCATGAACTATAGCTATTTCGTGTTTTTGGCGGTATTTTTGTAAAACAGCGAAATACCTGGGAAAACTTTGTAAAATAGAAGAAAAATCAGTCTTTGTCAATTCCCAGACCTTCAAGCATCTTAGTATAAAATTTCATCACAATTGGCTCAGAGGTTTTGCCGTAATGAGGTCACAGATAGACAGAGAGAGTTACTTTTGCATTTATTGTAAATATACACTAATCAATAGATTAGTATGGATAAAATGTTTGCCATCCACAACAGCCATACGCTCTAATTAATATAGAGAGAAAGTTAACGCATAAATTGTACTTTCGAACAATAATTTGGATCCTTGTTATGACAGTGTCACCCTAAAGCTACTGTGTAATTCAATTATATCACTTATTTCTTTGTATTTAGAGTAAAAAAGTTTCATTTAAAATATAACAAAAATTATAGGATAAAGTATGTTTTTGACATTCGTAGAAACTATCATTTTGACAAATTCAATTTTAATTTTCAGCTTTACATTTTAGAAAGGGCCTAGTGTCAAGACAAACTCAGCCGGATGTAGAAGGTATGGCTTAACGGTCAGAGCGCTTGGACGGTTTTCAAGAGCCGCGGGTTCCAATCCCGCTGCTTTCAAATATTTATACGTTTTAAATATGTTTTTTTTTTAAAATAACTAAGAGTATTTTATTAAAATAATTTTAATATATTCAAGCGAGGATCAAACCCTCATTCATTTGCTTTTACAGTCAGACGCTGCCCCACTGTGACACAATGGCCTTTTTAATTTTATATTTTGTTATTTAGATAAAGTAAGTTAAAGGAAAATGACTTAATATTGTGTTATATTTACAGCTAAAAGCTACAGATGCCACTTTGTCTCCGTTTTAGATTCAAAAAACGAAGAACCATCCTCAGTAGAACGCAGAAATGCTCTTTTTACTTTATTTATATTTAATTCGATAGGAAATTCTTTATATATATCGTATTTTTAAAACTTTATATAAAGTGAACAAATTCAGACATCTAGTGTCCCAAAATTGGCAGAACGTGGAGAAAGTACTGATTTATCACTTGATAGAGAGAACTGTCACCAATAAAATTACTAAAATATGATTGTGGGGATTCATCTAATTGATTGTGATTGAACTTTATTTAACAGGCGTGTGGGAAAATGATAAACCCTAAGGATGACAGCCGCAAAATTTGGTGAATTAAATGGAAGCTTACGTAAGCTCTTGTTGAAATTACACGATGATGTTAATGCATGAGTGTAGATATGATTCTATTTTACATATTACACATATCTATGGTATATACGTAAAGCAAACTTGCGTTGGTTATACCATTTATTATTATTCAAAAACCGTTGGAATTTCGATTTTGTAAAAAATGCCATACTAGGAGTAATATTTTAATTATAACATAGTTTTCGAAGTGAGAAAGGCATATGAAACAAATGTGAGTGATAAAATAGGTACGTGGAGACCTCAGTTGACCTTGACCGTGACGGGAAGGTCATTGAAAGAGCATTTAGACCCCATCGGAGAACGTGTATGCGTTGATAACAGTGGACGAAGCGAAAGAAGCATGCTGGGACCGTAGCAAAACAAAATAGTTTTGGAAACTTTTAATTATAGATTAAAATATTTTATGTAGCTTTTTGAATTAGTTTTTGTTACATTATTAAAAAGTTTTTTACAGCTTCACAATTTTTTTTCCCGCATAGCAGGGTGGGCGAGAGTATACAGAATCAAGTCACTATGTTCTTCTCTTTCTGCCCGAATCCGATAGTCTGCTTTGTCACCAGAGCAGTAAAAAAGAAAATATTTTAACATCTTAAAGTGTAAATCACACACTAAAAATATTTAATAAATTCCATTCTCTCTGGTCAAACGATTCGAAACAAACTTTGGGTAGCAAAATTTGTAAAAACCTGTCTACAGAGATGCTAACAACAATAACAAGTTGTAATAAACGTATAAAAATTTCGACGCAGCTTTATGTAGAACGCATGGCTTAGCCGTCAGATGGCTTGGACGGTTTCCAAGAGGCGCATGTTCAAATCCAGCTTCAAATTTTCGTGCGTTAACTAAACATGTTTTTGTAATTTTAATGTAATCATTAGATTTAAGTTGTATTAGAGTTCTATCTAATATTAATCTTGTATTAATTATAATTACTTATGCAATCGTCTAAATAATTTTGGCATTGAAAATTGAAAATGAAATTGTTAATAATAAGGGTATTATGTATAGAACATGAGGCCATAGTCTAAACACTTATTTATGAAAAGGATTAATGTTAAAAACATAAAAATATCCAATATATTAATTTAAATTTGGCTCATTGTAGAACTTGGCTAACTTCCTGGTTATATCATTTGCCAAGAACTCTAAAGTGGATCTTACAAATTGTAATTTAGATAGAAAGAAGATGAATCCTAGCCACAATGGTAGTGTGTTTGTATAAGTAGTCCTTTACCAAAGGTCCAAGGTTCAATTTCAATTTAGCAGCTTCTCTTTTTGTCCTGCATAGCTGGGTAGTCAGAGGAAACCTAGTGTCAAGTCACTCTGTTCTCCACTTTCCGCCAGAAATCGAGACATTCCGTGTTGGGCTTTCCAGTACCAGAGCGAATAAATGAACATATTTTAAGCATCATCATCATCAATAAGACATATTTAGAAAACATTCCGTGTTGGGCTTGCCAGTAACAGAGCGAATAAATGAAAATATTTTAAGCATCATCATCATCAATAAGACATATTTAGAAAATGTATAAAAAATTGATCGCAGCGAGATTTGAACCTGTGCCTCTTGAAAACCGTTCAAGCGCTCTGTACGCTAAGCCATGCTTTCTACATCCGGCTACGTCCAAATTCCTATATACTTATAACAATTATTTTTGTTGTATTATATTTGTTGTTAGCAACTCTGTAGAGAGATTTTTACAAATTTCTGCTACCCAAAGATTATTCTTCGAACAATCATTTGGCAAGAGAGAGTGCTACTTATTATTTAATATTTTTAAATTTGTTTTAAAGTATTATTCGCACACTTAGGAAATTGAAATATACATATTTAGAAAACGTAGAATTTTTTTAACGCTTTCTTAATATGTATTTTTCAATTTCCTAACTGTGCGAATAACACTTTATAAAAAATGTTAAAAATATCATGATGAATAGCATTTACAGCCAAACGCTGTCCCACTCATTAATTACATTCACAAGACTTATTAAAATGACGACGTATAGAAATATACCTCAAATACTACAACTATCTATGATAAGATCTCAGCCTGTATAGAACTATAATCACTTCATTTCTAGCTCGTATTTGGACAGCGCCGTTATTATCTGTGTCAAATTAAGTTAGGTACAGAGAGGTTCTAGGGTAGTGGAGGCGAGTGTTAATGAGCATTTTAAGGTGCCGGTCCCATCATCCTGTATTGTGTGTAACAGGATTTATTAATATTGTAGCTGTAAATAGCAAATCTGTATTGTTATACAGTACCTTGTTTAATTTGAGCATCTAAAAGTGTTTTTTCTCGGTGACCCTGCCATACAATACCTCGGAAGTAGCAAGTGTTAAATACGATACGTTTTCAGCACGATCTCTGTTAAAGCATAGAATATTTATTATAACTATATTACTATAACTCTGTTAAAGAATATTTATTTTCATTATTGCACTTGCAAAAAAAATGAAATAAATAAATGGATAGACAAACAAAAAGTACAAAGGTGGACTTATCTCTTGAAGAGATCTCTTCCGGTCAATCCATGGAAGTGGATGAGTGGATGAGCGAGATAGGAAGCCATGAAATGATAAAATATAAGAGAAAAAGAAAAAACAAATACAGAATTTACTTCATAAACTTACAGAAATAAAAACAGATATAAACAAAAATACATATAAATATATAAATACTAAATATTTGCCGACATTTCCTTTCTAACTTCGGATTGATGAAATTCTTTAATTTTTTATACTAGAAATATATTTATTGTGTCAAAAATGAAACCATCGTGGTTCAGTGGCGCAGTTTGATTGTAAACGATTGGTTGTGTATTCAATTCCACGCGGTAGCATGATTGAAATTGTGAAAATATTATATTTTATTCCCTGTATGTACTCTGTAAGACAAAGCGCAGCGTTGAGTGTTTATGTCTCGATTGCAGGCGGAAAATGGAAAACAGAGTGTCTTGACACTAGGTTCCTACTCTGCTATGCGGGATAAAATAATACAAAACTATTTAAAATTCTCAACAATACAAGGAATGAATGTAAAATTAGTTCGAAGAACTAAATTTAGAGATCTCTGTAAATTGCATTGCGAAGAGACGCAACAAATTAGCTGGGGCCAAGTTTTAGCGTTTAACTTTAATAATTAGACGGTAATATTGGCTTAACATTGTTATATTCATTATGGCATTGTTTCAGCTAGGAAATGTTAATCAAAATTCTTTTCTAAAAGATTTTAAATACAGCGAATTATGTATGTAACCTAAAAAATCAATATAATATTTTAAATGAGGTCATCATGGTGCAGTAATGCAGCATCTGGCTGTAAACGCGATTGGTTATAGGTTCAAATTTCGCTTGAAAAAAATATTATTCTATTTAAATTATCATCATATCTCACTACTCTTAATATAAAGTGCTATATTTCTATTATTGTTGGAAAGTAAACAATGGAGTATTTTGACACCACCATGCTATGCAAGAAAAACCATAACGTTCTAATAGAACAAATAAAAAATGTTAGAAATAGTAAAGTTTATATTGAGAATGAGTGTTAAAATATTTTATCTTTGTGCTAGGTAACAGAAAGGAGAAATGATAACTTTTTAAATATAAACATTACCCCGAATGGGATTCAAATCCACAACCAATCACATTTACAGCCTCTTGACCATTGACAAAAACTGCAGCTTTTATAACACCTTGTGTTCATTTGAACGACTCCCTAAATACAATATCGTATCTTTAGGCTTTTTTTTAAATATATATATATATATATATATATATAAATTTCACTGTACTCTTTGTGCCAGTAATTTTAAAAAATAAAATATAAAGTAACTCAAAGCATATTTAAGATTAGTGTTTGTTTGAGAAATATTAAGAATTTTGCTTCGAGTTTTTTGCCTCGCTTATATGAGCATATATAAACAGCCCAAAAAGTATGTATGGCAAGGGTCATAAAGTACACGCACAAGAAGTTGCGGGCAGCAATATGTTAATAAAAAAGCTTGAAAATTCTTGAGCAATCAAGAATGCATCAATTAAAAAAAATACGGCAAATATTATTGTGAACGTCACAGCTACCAGCAGCATTACTTTTACCCTGAGTGTAAATATTTATAATTAGTCGACATGTAGATTTAATTTCAGTATTGTGCAATAAATAGCAAAAATGTGAAAAATTCAAAAATTTTAATTTAGTTTTCTGGTTTTTTTGGATTTAAAAAATAAGTCGTATACAGAAGAAACAAGGGAAACAGAATATGATTTAAATATGGTCTGCTGATCCAAATCTATCCCAGATCCCCGTCAGAATGTGGAGATAGGCGTGTCTTGACACTAGGACACTACCACTCTGCTTACCTCGTTTTGTGGACGAAAAAAAATTGTTTGTCATGTGTGTGGATTGAAAAATGAATTGGCCTTTTACAAGACAAGATGGAAGCTGGCGATCGACGGGCATCCGGATGACGGTGTCCGGAATTGAGCAATATAATATAATGGAACGTTGGATCTTGTATATCATTGTATGGGAAATTATGATATTTAGTCAAGATTTGGTTATACCTGGATTATGACTTTATGACAAAGACTTATTCATCTCTATGATTTTGGAATTTTCGTATATAATAGAAAAAAATGTTTACTACATCTAATATTTGACAATTTTATCTTATAAATTACGTTTGACTAAACAAAACCAGTAATTAAAAACGAAACCGTAGAACCCTGCTTAAATACACTGTAAAGCCGAAAATTTGAAATAATAGAAGGAAACATCAATCACTTCTGTACACCTAGCTCTTAATTACTAAAGTTGAATACA
Source organism: Podotricha telesiphe (assembly GCA_038994665.1). Classification (NCBI taxonomy): domain Eukaryota; kingdom Metazoa; phylum Arthropoda; class Insecta; order Lepidoptera; family Nymphalidae; genus Podotricha; species Podotricha telesiphe. The sequence goes on from JAOYRR010000489.1 coordinate 195,104, forward strand.
AACTCAGGCGTAGAAACAAATTTGTTGGTATAAAATGGTTAACTTCACTCAGCAATTTTGAGGCAATTACATTTAAAAATATGGGTTAAATCAATAAGGCTGTATCAGCGATCATTTTTTATAGCATTTGGAAATGTTAGGTAGCAATTATTGATATAAGCTTAATTTATTAGGGTCGTGGTCATTTTTTGTTATCTCGGCGTGATTTGTTTAAAAAATTTAGAAGAGAATGACAGACACAGTCTTATCACTGAAAAATGATAATTCTAACACTGCTGTCTAATCAGTAGATAACAAAAATACGAAATTTTAACATAAAGATTACATATAAAAATGAAGAAAAGAATAAAAAACCAATATGTATTTCGCAATCCTTGATTGCAAAATATGTCGCATTAATTTGGTAAAACTTAATATACTAGCAGGAGAATATTTTTTTTGTAAATAAACGCTCGGCGGACGAATAAAATTATAAAGATATTGAGTACTAAGCTGATAAAATTATTAAGCGAGCCCCACGCGGCCCAAGGGCCGTGGATTGTTCCCGCTTAATCTAGATCATTCATAGAGATCCTCATCACGATGGTATCAATGGCATATCCTTATTTTTATATCATAATAACAAAGATATTTTAAACCGAAATTGAATCTTCAAAAATAGTTTAATTATATTAAATGTGTTTATGATAGTGACGTTAAATGTGATATAGGAATAATACATAATATAATAAGGCCCATATCGGTCCATCTAAGCGCCAACAGCGCATGAGGTTGCGCTAAATTACTTTGAATGTATATCGTGAATTAACATACATATATATTACGCTGGTTACGGCTATACAAGATATGTTGATATTATACGACTGTCTCGTTACCTTGGTTAGTTTGGAAGATAGTGAGTTTTGGTCTAGGGTTCAAATTTTATTTGATTGAGAATAATTTATTATCAGTAATCCAAATTAAGCATTATTTTATTTTATTATTATAAAATGATTCTGATTCTGAAAATAATAAGGTAATTTGTAAAATTAAATATTTTATATAGCATTTTATTGTACGATTTCAAATTCAATATTTTTAGGCCATTGTAGCTCAGTGGGACAGCGTCTGATTGTTTGTGGTTGTCTGACGCGATTGGTTGTGAGCTTTATTCCCGCCCGGGGTAATGATTATATTTAAATTATTTTCTTTTCTCAGTTTTGTTAAGAAAGCAAAAGCACGGCATTGGGTTCCACCATAGTCAGAGAGCACCTACATTAAGCGCGTTGAGGCGCTTAATGTAGGTGCTCTCTGACTATCCCGCTATGTGGTGAACAGCGAAATTCTGAAAAAAATATCTTGCATGAAAATTCATAATGGCGATAATTATGGTGTAGTTAGTTGCAGTTTCTATGATATTGGTGATGATTATGATGCCGCACAAGTGCTTTTTGGTTGATAATAAATTGAATGTTACCTAAACTTTAATCTACATTTTATTTGAAACTAGCCTTTGCTTTGAAATAAAAACAAAAAAAGTAAACCATAGCTTTTTGATGGAATAACTAATAATTAATTAAGAATCGGTTTGCGTTTAACCGACGTACTAATTAAAATTACACATAATTAATTGATGTACATTTCTATATAAATAATACCATAAAAAAATAATTCTAATTAATAATTAAAGTTATAATAAAACATATTTTATGAAGCCGTCGTGGTGCAGTGAAACAGGGTCTGACTGCAAACGTGATTGGTTGTGGGATCGATTTCCACTTGGTGGAATAATCATAATTTAATAATTTTAATTTCTCTCTGATATCTAAGACAAAGCGCGGCGTTGAGTTCCGCCACTCAACACCCAATGTTTCATTTCGGTTGGAAAGCAGAATGTTTCGATACTAGGTTCTCTCTTACTACAGGGAAAAAGCATATATATGAAAAACAAACATACATTTTAAGCCCAATTCTAATCCTATCATTGTCACAGTTAAAGCACTAAAGAGCAACCTACCTAATAACTATAAATTTTGTCTGGCGGTCTCGGTACAGTAGTTACGCCGCTGTAATGCTTGTAAAGGTATTATTTAGAGCAATAGATTTAAAATGTAATTTACTACTGTTTAGAGATTTTAATTTGTTCGTTTGGCTTTTATAACTAACTAATTGTAGCACGCAGCTTCGTTTGCGTGAACTATAAGACTAATCTCTCTAAAGAGCAATTATGTCGCGCTATAAGGCTGTGCGTTGGCAGTCAATCAGTCAGCCAATTTCCCATTTTCCATTGAAACATGAATAGGTTTTTACGGTTTAAATACGAAATACGAAAATAGAAGTGGGAATAATATGGTAAGCCATTTTTTTATGTTACCCCCTTGTGTGCCTTGTAGACTGTATGCGTCGCCAGTGAGCCCAATTCTACTGACTAAATCCCAGCGGAAACCATTAATATGGCAAGCTATAAGCCAACACAAGTAAAGATGCGGGCGACTCTTTTTACATAATAATAAGTTTATTTATCACCAATTACAATTTTACAATACTTTATTTATAGTAAATTAGCATATCACCTATAATATCACATCATAATTTATGTGGATGCCATTGTACTAGGGAAACCTGTATTACGGATAACAGCACCAATCCCTTAGAATTGGTTACAAAGTACTATTAGCTAACTAAAATGAAAAAATTTTTATACGTTTTCTAAATATGTCTTTTTCAGTATTAAAGTATGTCTGTGTGTAAGTATGTGTGTGTGTAAGTATGTGTGTGTGTGTATATATGTGTGTATATATATATGTGTAAGCATATAACATCGTATACAGTTATTGTAAGCACAAAAATAGTTTAGTTTCCTCATAGGACAAATATAATAAAACATCAGCTACCTTGACACACATGTTTTGTTATTGGCAGGATAAGCATTTACGATATTATAAATTTGTGGCCCTAACTAAGAGTCAAATTTATGTATAAGCATTAAAAAATTTAGAGTTGACTTGTACTATATAGTTTTTTCGTTTATGCAGTACTGCTGTTGCTGTGTTTATTTATTTAACTTATTATTACACCAAAATAAATACATAAGTTACAATAGGAAATAGTTACATAAAGGAGACCATTTTTTTTTTTTTTATTCTGTAGACAAGGCAAACGAGCGTTCGTCCCCGTATAACACCAGAAGAGCTACAGGGTGCCGGCCTTCACCACAGGCGATCTCTTCCAGGCAACCCTCACCGAGAAAAGACCAGAAGACAAAGAATTAGGTCGGTGTACAAATGATATATAAAAATGTTTGCTTAGTGAAATAAACTTACTTAAAATTTACATATTATATATTACATACATGTTTATAATACATGTTTATAATACATACTTATAATATTTAAATATAAAATAAACTTAAATAAACGATGCTTACGTAATACATACATATTCATTTTATAAAGAGAGAAAATAGTTTTTAAGACGACGCTTAAATATATACACAGAGACTCACGTATTTCACGTGGAAGAGTGTTCCAGATGATCGCAGCTTTGATAGTGAAAGAGTCACCATATGTAAGTATGACTCAGCGGTAATTCACTCTGTGCCGCTCCGTGACCACTCTGTGCCCATTCTGTGACCACTCTATGACCACTCTTTGTGTGTTAAGGGAATGATTAGTACTAAGGAAATAAATCTTTGTGATTGTTTTTAGCCTCGGCATGCTATTTCACTAAATTACTTTGTAAAAATAACTGTCGTACTGTTAGAACTTGACAATACTGATATAATTCTGAAACACATTTTTTTTTAGCTTCACGCATAACAGGGAAATCAGAGAGAAACAAATGTTATGACACCGCGTTCTCCTTAAAGTTAATTAGTGATGACCATTTTAACGAATGGGGCTCAAACCTACAACCAATCGCGATTACAATTAGACGCTGTTCCACTTCGCCACGATGGCCTCGTGAGTTTACTTACCTAAGGGTAATATAATAAATACTTTCTTATACCTACCATTATATTTGGGTCGAATAGCCACTTGTCGAGAACTAATTAAAGTACACCTAAAGACCAATCAATTTAGAAAATATTGGAAACTTAAGAGGATATAATCAAAAGCTTAACAACTTTAACTGTTAAATGTTTATAATTATAAAACATTTACATATCGAAAATAAGCTCTTTGTAAAACATATATTTAAAGTGTGAATTACACTTTAAAAAAAAATATGTTAAAAGCTTTCTGTATGTATATATCCATACTATTTACTTTATTATAAAACTATAAATGTGAAAGTACCTCAGTCTGTCTGTCTGAGACGTCTTCACGGCGTATTGTGATTATATCTTATATACAGATACTTGAAGGTTTTGGAATGAACGTAGGCTACTTTTTTCTCACTTCCGCTTAAAATACAAAAAAGCTCACGCGGTAGTTCACACGGGCAAGACCGCGAGCTGGTCGCAAGTACAGATATTTGTTTAGATGAATACGAGTATATTAGTAAACGTACAAAAATTTAAACCTCGTCTCGCCGTACTCGAACTCGCACCTCTTGGAAACCGTCGAGCTTTCGCCTCTTGGACAGTTTCAAAGAAGCGCGGGAATTTGTCGTTTTCGAAATTAAAAGATCACAGCCTAAATATGTGAATTAAACTTTAAAAATCTTTGTGTTAACACATAACTTTTGATTCAAGAAAAAAAAACAACTAACTCAAGTACGCAAGTATTTACTATAGTCTCCATTTTACTTTCATCGTATTATTAATTTAGATTGTGAAATTCAAATAACGCGTTTCATATGATAGAATTATTTACCTCCACATGTCAAACACTACCATTGCAGATATATATAGATATGATACTTAAATTTTAATTAATATATCGTATGACTTTTTAACATCGTGTCTATACGCAACGCCAAGTAAGTACTGTATGCCGTTGGGTTTCACATAATAATAATTAACATGTGAAATACAACCGCAGCAGGGAAAGAAAACGCGATTCGTTCCTGAAACGGAATTCGGGTTCAATTTCCGTTTCAGGGAATGATTATTTATAAATTATTTTCATTGTTATGCAGTAGCATTCATCATTATATCATTCTGCTACTTTGCTGAAATTCAGCTAAAGTCCTATAATAAGGTAGGCATAGAGAACCCACAGTCAAGACACTCCGTTCCCCATTTTCCACCCGAATACGAGAAATTGCGCGTTTAGTGGCAATACTCATCACCGCTCTAATCACCGCTCCGAGTGAAAATCAAAACGACAACCATCACGCTAGTAGCCAGACGATATCCTACAACAGCCTTATTTGCAGTAATTAATTAATAACAGGTCTATCTTTATTCTTAGTAACATTAATACATTTCAAATTCACAAGTTATATCTTGTCTTCAGCTCAGCCATTATTGAATTTGGAAAGAGGCCAATACTCTTGAGCCAACTGGGCTGGCCAGATTTACGCATCATCACATATCATAGTTAGTCAACTTAATTTAAACTGAATTGGTTATGGCACAGATTGTATGTAATGGATGTAATCTTATTCTATTAAAAATACGTTTTTATAAACGAAATTTTTTTGAAAACGTATGGAAATTTCAACTCAGTGGGTTTTGAATCCACGAAATTAAATTTTCTAAATGTGTGGATAACTCTTAAAAAAACGTTGAAAATATGTTTTTATAATTTTTGACTAAAGACATTGACATTTTTGTATTGCAGTTGTCAAATGCTGGAATAGAATCGTTGGTGTAGAACGGAGTATCTTAAAGCTAAGTTCCCAGCAAGATTGCAAGCAGACAACCTTTACTAGGAGAAAATAAGCGTGACGCTGTAATAAAATAGAAAACAATATTATGCGTTTATCTGATAGTTATGAATTTAAATACAATTTAAAGTCATTTTTATATAAAAAATTACAGTATATATATTTCAGTAGGTAAGGTCTGTTTTATTCATCTGACACACAATGTTCCTTAGAACGTGAAAACAATGAAAAATCGATATAATTAAAATATCGATATAACCTATACAATGTTTTAAAACGCATCGTCACGTTTTTGTATTTAAAGCGTAGGCACTTGTACTACGTGAGACAAAAAGTTTTAAAATGATGGATGGCCGTGTTTCAATACGGTAGAGCAATTTTTCAACCACCCTCTGAAGTTATCCTGAAACAAATCTGGGATTTCCGTAACGTCATCTTGATGGAATTGGTTGGAGTTAAGTGCGGCTTTTATTTTGTTTTTGTTTAAATTTTTGTCGTATATATGTACTTATATAAATTAAGAAAAACAGTGACGCAGTTCCCTATTTTCCGCTTTCCATAATTTGAAGATATTGCGTTCTTAGTGCTACTTTAAAACGTTAAATTTTAAGGAGTTAAAAATACATAAATTAAAATATCGTAGACGTCAAATATAACTAACTCACTGTGGGGGAATCGAACCTATAACCGTCGTGTATTATATTATATATGTATACGTCACCTAAGTGGCGGAACTCAACGACACGCTTTGACTTACAAAAGCAGGATTATGAAATTAATAAAAATATTTTACGGTAAGAGATTGAGAGAGCTCAGTTGGCACAGTATTAAGGATACTAGAAGAAGGTCACGCTAAAAGCGTGAGGACACCCCCGTAGTGGACGAGGCGAAACCTGACCCCTGATCCCTGACCCCGCTAGAGATAAAGTATAAAATATGTGAGACCATCCACTCCTAAATCCTAAATCAATTAGTATCAAAATATAAGGCAGATGATGATTGATCGTTTTCAGGGCAGCAATGGTGAAAAATATATTTTGAAATCCACCTGGTTTGAGATATAAATCAAATGGTTTACGACTGCAATATCGGATTTCAGATTTCACTTCAAGTGTCATAATGTCTAATGGATTATTATTAAGTGACAAATTGTGAGATTTGGGTCATTTTTGTGTAATTTACTATATGAATAGTATAAATTATTTATTTAATACAAGTAGTTTCAGTCTTTTCCCGTATAGTTTAGTATAGTAGACAGAGATAATTTAATTAATTAGGACACTCCATTTTCCATTTTACAGTTGAGTGGCTGAACTCAATGCCGAACTTTTTGTTATCAGAGCGAGGAAATAAAAGTAACTTAAATAAATAATATAAATAAATAATAAAAAGATAAGAAAGGAAAGGGCTGAGAAGAAGCACATTTTTAGGTGTTGTATAGTAGTATTTTATACCTACAAACATTTTTAACATTTTCTATGAATCTATAGTATTGGTTTCACAAGTATTTTTGTAAATATTTTAAGTAATTTAGTTCTGACTGTAATTGTGAGTTTGATGCTCACTCGGTGGAACGATTATACATCATATCGATACATAGTATCGATAATACTGGAGGAAGTTCACGTAAAAAACATGAGAACCCCCTGGAGAAGTATGAAGTATATGAAGAGGTTGATGACAGTCGAAAGAAGGATACAGGGACCATGGCCTTAGTTCTATCTGAGTAGCCCCTGAGGATATGAAATTGCGATACCGATTGCGAGTTGAGTGGCAGAACTCAACTCCTCACTTTGCCAAACCAGAGCGAAGAAATGAAAATAATATTAATTTTGTCTTTTCTCGAATGAGAAACGAACCTGCGACCAATTGCGTTTATTGTGAGACACTTCCCCACTGCACCACAATGTTCTCTACATTTATACATATATTTGTATATAAAGCGTGGAGCTAAAAAAATAATATCTTCCTTCTTGTAAGGCATAGCTCGGTTTAGAGCTCCGCCATTTTACACGCAATGTCTTGACTGACAGAAAGTGGACAACAGAGTGTCTTAATACTGCTCTCAGTATTAAGACACTCTGTTGTCCACTTAATTATGCGCCAATTTATTTTAATTAAGTTTATTTTATTAAATAAACTTAATTAAAATAAATTTATTTTATAAAATTTAAATTAAGCGCAAGCTGTACAATGTAAGTACAAAGACTGTCCTCTGTATAGTAGTCAATAGAAATATACTTATTATATTTTTGCAGCTTCATGCTTTTTCCATCAACACCGTGCTTTTTCATAGGTACCAGACCGGAGAAACTAAAATGTTTTTAAATATTGTCATTCCCCCGAGTGGGTTCGAACCCACAACCAACCGCATTTACAGTCAAACGCAGTCTCATTGTGCACCGATGACCTCTATTAATTCAATTCAATTTCAAATATTATTATATGCGGTTTCTTTAAATTGATCAATTTATTCTTAATCAATTATTAAAACAGTCTGTAAACCACTTTCAATGCCAAATTTAAAATATTTTCAAACAGAAGATTCTTGAAACAAATTATGTGTATACGACATAGCCTCGTTACACTTTTATTATATGTGTATAGGTTACCTACATATACGAGAATATGAAGACAACAAACTTGAGGGGCTGGGTTGAAAAACCTAGGCCTTCCGTTCTACACCTTCGGCCCGAATTCAAGGTATTGCGAGTTGAATGGCAGAACTCATCTCTGCACTTTGTCTAAGCAGAATGGAGAAATGAAAATAACATTAATTTTGTCGCTCCCCCGAGTGAGAAACGAACCTACAAGCAATTGCGTTTATTGTAAGACACTGTGCCATAATATATATATATATATATATATATGTAAATGAGCTTGGATAGCTTCCAAGGCTTGATCTTTTCACGGTCCCCGCACAAGTTACATACAAAAATGTAGGTTCTTTTACTGATGATAAAATATGCATCGAATTTATCTGTGCACTGAAATAAAATGAATGCCTCCTTTCACGTTGAACGAGGACGCTTAAAACATGGCTGATGAAAGAGTAATAAGGCTTTCTTCGTTACCTCTTATTTACTTTTAGCATATTTTGCCAATTTATATTACGATTTTGCTTAAAATCTATCACGAGTTGGCTGTTGTACTTTAAATTCACTGTTTCTCAAAACTGGTTATTCTTAGAAAAAGAAGTATAAGCACATATTTAAAAATTTAAAGTGGTAAATAACACTTAGAAACTAAAAAACATATTTATTTCTTAATGGTCACAGCGCTTAGACGGTTGAATAAAGGTGCGGGTTAAAATTTTGATTCGTTTTCTAAAAATGTTATTATCATTGTTCTACTGTGGTAAAGACAAAGACCGTTATGTCTCGACTTCCGGCAGAAAGTGGAGAATGGTCTATCTTGACACTAGGTTCACTCACCTTATTCTAATATGCAAAAAAAAGCGTAAAATGATTTTTTCCTTATTTGAGAATCAATTTGTAGTTAACTTGACCAAAGTATTTTAACAGACTTAGCTTAGATAGTAAATTGAAGGCGACACGCACCACCGACTCTGTCAATTAGAACAGAGGCCTTGGGCGTAAGATAAGTCAGCTAAGGGTGTAGGCAGGTGTTTTATTATAGAATAGTTGAGAAAATCTAGTAAAAGTTCAATTTGTTCTAAGAAAACAAAAAGCTAGATATATAAATAATAAAGAGAGATTCTAGAGAATAATTTCCATCTGAAATCAAGACACATTTATTTTCTTATGCTTATATATATTTAAAAAATTATTTACCTGTTTAATAAAACGTGGAAATTTTCAACATCGTTCAGCAAATTAATTTATAAATATTGAAATAAGACAGTCAAAACACTCCGTTTTCCACTTGTCAGCAGAACTCAACGCCGTGCTATGTCTCAAAAGAATAATAAAATATATATATGCAAATATTTTACGTCATTTATAGAATTAAATACAAGACGAATTAGCTTGTGAAGATAAAAGTTTGTAGTGGCCTTGTCCGGGATATCCGAGATATCGGAACCCCGCGGGATTTGATGAAGATAAACGATCCCCATAGCTAATGTCGTACTGAACCAGACAAATTAGTATTTCATGTAACATATTACATTTATATGTTATAATAATTTATTGCGATATATATATTAAATACCATAGTGGCACAGTGGGAAGGCGTCAAATAATTATATTGCAGTACAGAATTCAAAGATAAATTTATTAGTTTTTTGCTCAGCTTCATGCTTTTTCTCTCAACATCGCGCTTTTCATATGTACCAGAGAAAATGTTTTTAAATATAATCATGTCCCCGAGTGGGTTCGAACTCACAACCAATCGCGTTTACAGTCAGACGCGCTGCGCCACAATGGTCTCTGTTATATACTATTTACTATACTATACTAGAAAATATTTAAACTAAAAGAAAGATAGGTTTATAAGAAAGGAGAAAGGATTTTTAAAACCATAGCTCAATATTTCAGTTGCTGTAAATTTATAAATATTCTAACATATTGCAAGCGTGCAAATGAAGCCTTAAATTTTGCTATACAAAATGGTAGCGAAACTTAACACTGCATTTTAAAAAAAAACATATTTTATATATAAACATAGTTTTTAATAAAATTTAAAAGAACAATGAACCAAAGTATTTCATACTAGCGACCAGCTCTCGGCTTCGGCCGCGTGACCTATAGTTTTGTATTTTCTGCCGTTTTTTCGTAAAACAAATAAATTCTTGAAATAATTAAAAAAAATGGGAGAAAACTATGACATATGTTCATCCCAATACCCTAAAGTATCTCTATATAAAATTTCATGACAATCGGTTTAGCGGTTAACCCGTGATGACTTCACAGACAAAAAGAGTTACTTTCGCATTTATACTATTATTACAGTATGGACACTAACGGGCCACCGATTGTAAATCGAACCCCAAACCATCGTGTATATAATCAAACTATTAGGTAGTTGTCAACATGTTATGATCAACATTGACTTCATAACTAAAGTAATACTCAAAGTCAATTATTTTCCAGAAAATAACCAAAGATATCTTTCAGTTACAACTATACTTTAGAAGTATTTATTTTAAATTTCAATATTGAATTTTCTTTGAGCTTATTTAAATAAGCTCTGTTAAAATTATATTAGTCAATATTGTGTCTGGAAAAAGCTTTTGCGAGTTATATCTTTGTAATATAATAGAAACTACTGTAAAACAATATTAGCAATTTTGACACTATATACAAGACCTTTTTTTTAGTTTCACTTTTTCCCGCTTACTGGGGTAGTCAGATAGTGTCAAAACACCCTGTTATCCACTTTCCACACAAAATCAAAATATTTTGTGATGTGAGGCGGAACTAAACACCGCGCTTTGTCGTGTTCTACAAAGCCTAAAAATGAAAAAAAATAGATAACAGTCAATCCTCCGAGTAAGAATAGAACCCACGACCAATCGCTATAAGAACTTTGTGACTATAGTAATGAGTTCTAAAATTAAAAATTTAAAAAGAAATTGGCATACTTTATTTTAGCATCGTAAAAATTAATTATTATACTTTTATATTAAAAGCTAAGTTAGAAATGTATAACTGTGCGGTGAAAGTTACTGGTTACTAGTTAAGGGTTCAAATCCTGATGACGAAATATTTAAGTTACTAAGTTTTTAGACTTTTAAAGTCTTTTAAGTAGAACAAAAAAATGGAGAATATAATTGAGCTTCGTACTGTCTCCGCTTTCAGAGTATCACACGAAAGGTATCTCTCATATACTCGTATACATTACTTATAACAAATTTTATGTAGAGGTCATCGTATCACAGCTTGACTGTAAACGCAATTGGTCGTATGTTCGATTTCCATTTTGGGAAAAGATTATATTTAAAATATTTTAATTTCGTTATTTAATTCCTTTATTAAATTTAAAATGTTTTTCAATTTTATAAGCATGTGAATTATTCTTTAAAAAATGTTAAAATATATATTTATATATTAAATTTATATTGATATATTAAATAAATATATAAATATATATATTTTATAAATGGCATTCTCTCTTGCCAAAAGATAATTAATCTCTATAGAGACGCTAAAAACAAAAATAAGTTGTAATAAGCGTATAAGAATTTTAACGTAGCAGGATGTAGAACTTATAGCTTAGCGGACGAAGCCCTTGGACGGTTTCCAAGAGGGGCCGGTTCGCATCCCGCTGCGTTAAAATTTTTATTCGTTTTCTAAATCTGTTTTTTTATGATTATGAATACCACTTTGAATATGTTAAAATATTTAAATTCCTCCGCCCTGGTGCCTAGGGCAAAGCACGGCGTTGAGGTCTTACACACAACAGACAATATCTCGATTTCAGGCGGAAAGTAGAGAACGAAGGTTCATGGCATTATTTTCTCTCTGACTACATAAATTCTCTGTATAAATTAGAATTAAAAATAAAGTTATGAAAATATTCTCATCAGATCCGGACATGTGTGCAAATTTTGAATCAAGAAGTTATTCAAAAAAGTGGAGACAAAAGATTTTCTTAAATAGATTATTAGATAGATACGCGGAATGTATTATTTCCTTTTTTTAACTTAGCCCTTTATCCCTAGCCGAGTAGTAAAAGAGAATGGGGTGCCAAACGCTACAATCCCTGTATACTTCGTCCCCCAAGTGGGTGGGGTCCTCATTATAAATCCTTGGTAATAAGAATATGTGTTTTTGTTACCAAATTTGAACGTAGTAGGCATTAGCCTTACCTTGTAGGTATAATTAAAAGACAAAATCTCATATATTTTCCTTGTAACATCTTATTAATGTTATTTTTTATAATGCATGTGTAATTTAATCGTTACGCTCTCATTAATTAGCTTTGAAAATGAGATATAATGTGGCTGTTAAGTCGAAATTGCAAGTAAAATAAAGGTTTAATTAGGTAGGGTTCTTCTTAAAATATTTTATCTCCTTCCTTAGGTGGCGCAATAAAATGTTTGAGTTTATGTGATATTTCAGTATCTCTTTCTCGATTGGGGAAATGTTCATACTCCATTGGACAAAACGCGGCGTTTAATTACGCCATTTATTGTTACGGCACGATAGAAAATTATAGGAATTTATTCCTTAGCTTGTAATAATAATGATAAGATAGTTATAAAAACTACAAAAATTGAAGTATTTTTCCGTTATTCTAGTATGAATTGTGGTCCTAGTACGAATTTATGTTCAAGCTATGGCAATATTGTTTTTCCACCTGACACGGAGAGGTTTGCAGTCTGATTTTCTTATATTGTATAAAGATCGGTTTTTTTGCAGATTCGCGCTTTTTTCCACATAGCAGCATCAGAAAAAACCTAGTGTCAAGACACTCTATTCTCCACGTCCAACCAGAAATCGATAAATTGTTTGGTGAATGGCGGGACTCAACGCCACGCTCTTTCTAAGGTAGACCAGAGCAGAGAAATAAAAATAACTTGTTTTTTTTTCTTGGATTTCAATACAAATTCACTTTACGACTCTTGAATAAGATCGATTTTTCTTGCATACTAAGATAGGCAGAGATAATCTAGTGTCAAGACACTCTGTTCTTCACTTTGCGCCGGAATCCAAGATACTGAGTTATAAGTTTTGGGTCCAAATTTTTTATTCTGACATTACATTTTATGCAGGGTAGGACAAGATAAACGAATAATATATATATATCCATGCCTTCAACTATCAAATTCCTTTCTCTAAAGGTTGTTTGTTAGAGATTGCTATTAACGATAACCAATTTATCTCTGTAATGAAATATTCTTATCTATCTATCAAATGTGGTCATTGTGGCACAGTGAGACAGCGTCTGAATGTAAGCGTTCAATTTTCGATTGCGGGTTCGATTTTCAAACGGGGAAATCATTATATTTAAATTGTTTTCATTTTCTTCTCCTCTGGTAACACAAAACGCGGCGATGAGTTCCTCAATACACTCAAAATCTCGAGTTCAAAGAAACATTTCCCTAATTCACATTTGTAATAACAAAAGTCTTTGAAAATCAATTGGAAGGATTGACAAAAAACATTTTTGGCAGTGAGTTACGAATTTGAAACGTTTCAGGACAAACTTTTTCAGATTGTTAATGACAGTTGAAGGGTTTCGTCGTTAAGCATTTGGGGTAGCTTTACTGACCTAAATTTGACATTAACTGCGGATTAAACCTTGGTTACATTGTACACTGTAGGTTAGTGAGCATAATATTTGATTTATTCTAATAATATTTATTTATTATGTAACTAATTTATTTTTATTTCCCGTGGAAATTGAACCCACAATCGCGTTAACAGCCAAATGTGTCCCAATGAGCCACAATGGCCTAATTATTAAAATTCTCTTTTGTCAAACATTTAAATTTTAGTGTGCGTATATAATATTTTATAATTAGAAATATCGTTTTTTTTAAACAAAACCAAATATTTCTGTAATTGATTTACAACGTCCCCAACAATTATACTTTGAAAACTTGTGGACAGAGTAAAGAAAGCCAGATGCAAGTGAAACTATTACAGGCTGCGGTCAGGCGTCCGGCGCGCTTTAATGAGAAGGGTTGGTGTAGGCGCGCCACAAACGAATCTGTAATGTATAAAATAAAACAAAAACTATAAAGTTGCAAATGCATTTAAGAGACAAATATAATACACATAAAGATAGTATACTTTTAAGTTTTATTTTATTGAATAATGAGGAATGACTTATCAAAACTAGAATTGAAAAATAACAAAACCTAAGCGTCTGGTGCCTCTAAGCCTCTTGACTCTTTAATTAGCTAAAGCCCACTTGGGGTTTTATTTTAACTAAAAATTATTGAAATAAATATGTCCATATCATACGTTATGTATATATTCTTATAAAAAAATGTATGAATGCTTATCTCTGGTTTGATCAATATTTTAAAAATCATACAGCAAAAATACATTTGATCGAAAAATAATTTTAGGCCATCGTGGTGCATTGTGGCAACCTAGTGTATACGCGATGATTGTGGGTTCGATTCCCACTGGAAGGAGTTTTGTATATTTTCATATCTCCGTTGTAGTGAAACGATAAAGCGCAGCAATTAGTTCCGCCACTCAATACGCAATGTTTCGTGAGAAAAAGCGTGATCGTAAAAAAAAAGGTTTTATTTTAGAACATGCCTTAAGAATTATTATTAGAATAAAATTATCACATAGCAAATATAACAATACTGCAACCAAATTTAGATGCCAAAGTAGCGCAGTGGGATAACGTCTGAATGTAAGCGCTCTTAGATGAAGGTTCGATCTCACTCGATTGAATGATTATACTTTAATTTCTGTACTCTGAAAAGACAAAGCGTGGCGTTGAGTTCCGCCAATCTTTTTTTTTTATTCCATAGGCAAAGCGAGCGTTGGGGTCACCTGACGGTATGTGATCACCGCCGCCCACGACGCCGTGCAACACCAGAGGAGCTACAGGGATGTTGCCGACCTTTAAGGTGGAAATAGACGCGTTATTTTAAGGAACCTTTGTCAAATAGACCTGAAAACAGAGCCGCTGGTAGGCCATGCCACAGTTGAGTGGCATGTGGAAGGAAGTTCTTACGAAACCGCATTGTAGAAGAGTGCCACGTATACGTCCATATGGTAAGGTTGATATGATACTCAATAGGTATGATACTCGACACGTAATATCTCGAATTAACGCGAAAAGTGGAGAAAGGAGTATTTTGACAATGGGTTTTCTCAGCCTGCCCACCCTGCTATGCAGGAAAAAGCTGTAATTTCATTTACTGAGATATATTTTAGCAGAGGAAGTTACTAATTAGTAATCAATGTTACGATTTTGCTTTACAACAAGTGTACAAAACTATAACTTTGAAGTTTGAACAAGCCCTTACGTTCTGGTAGGTTGGGAAAACCAATTAATTTATCCGCAATCGGTATTTTCGGAGAAATATCGAATTTCTTAATCTCTACATGGTGAAAATTTCCTTTTATGAAATAGTTTTTTATTGCTTAAGGTTAGTTAAAATACTTATTGAGTTGAAGATTTAAGTGACTGTTCTTTCTGTTTATGGGTTTCTGGATAATATTTGCGTAACACATTTTTTTCTCCACATTCTCCGGTTTCCAGGGAACAGGCGTGGTGGGCAATATTAATAATAGTTATTAGTTTTTTTAATAATAACTTATATAGAAAGCATTTAATAACCTAGTGTCAAGACACTTCGTACTCCACTTTCTGCCAGAAATCGAGACATTGCGTTGAGTGACGGAGCTTTACCCCACGCTCTCCCTTGGGTACGAGAGCGGAAAAATTATTCCCTTACATGCATGTGTAAGGTGGCTTGTCTTAGTTTGACAATTTGTCAAACAAAAAATTCACAATCCACCATTTTATGTACATACAGACATTTCCCAACAATTCCACTATTTAATATCAATTATTTATGATATAGTATTAGAAGTAAGCAGTAATTACTATTATTACAAAGTTTTCAAAGTTTATTACACTAAGCTCCACTTCCTTCAACTTTGACACACTCGCCCTACATAACTTAAATTTTGTTTACTCCCGTAATGGAGTGGGTTACATTGTTAGTGAACTAACACTGAAATTATAAAGCATCAGAATAATAGCTGTGTTCTCTAATATGGGTTAAATAATTTTAATAGCTTAAGACGCATTTTAACGACAGAAGTCGAAATCAAATCTAAATGGACCAGTTGCAGGTTCGATTCTCGATAGTAGGAATATAGGTAACATATGTTCTCGCATTTCCTTACGTAGCAGGGTAGCCAGAGAAAAGCTAGTGCCATGACACACCGATCTCTACTACATGGAAAATATTTATAGCATCTCCAATTTTCCATTCTGGCAAGACCTACACGGCGTTTAGTTACGCTATTCAACCCAATATGTAAATTGTGTTGGAAGTAACAGAAGGATTAAGACCTACAAGGTTCTATCCGCCTACCCTCATGTATGAAGAGGTATTAGTAGTGTGAGTAATTTTACCTATTTTGTTTTGTAATTGGTTTCATGGAATTGGCTACTTAGATTTTTTTCTGAATATAATTTTCTTATACAAGAAAATATTTTCAGCTTACTTCCAAGATCTGTCTCTAATTACTTCAGTATTTGAAAAACAAAGGGTTCTATTATTAAATTTAATTGTAACATTTTATACGTTTTAAAATAATTTTTCATATCCTAAGTATGCGAATAACATTTGAAAAATATTGAAATCTATACATATAATAAAAATGTAACTGATCGCTTTCTGTACATGGAAGATGTAAGAAAAAATATTTTTGGAGTCATTTATAATAATAATACTAATAATAGTAATAGGACCCAAAACAACGACTTTTAATTTTCTTCTCCGTTTGTCTGTATTTCTGTGTATGCGTTTGTGCACGTTAATCTCAGAAACGGCTTAGCTGATTGTAATGCAGTTTTGACTATTGTATTTTAGTAAATTTCTTCAAACATTTGTTGGTTATTTTATTTCAATAGGTTCATAAGTAACAATTTAAATTACAAATTTAAACAAAGTATGTGATTTATGTTAAGCGAAGATAGAAAAACTGAATTATCAGTTGTATAGTTACTTCAGTTAAAAAAAGTAGTCACGCTGAGTTTTTTGCGCCGGTTCTTCTCTGAGCCAATTATATTTGAATAAAATTATTATATTTGAATAAAATTATTTCATTTTGAAATGAAACTATTTTTAACCAGATTAATCGCGTATAATATTGGTATTCATAAATATATTTTAAAACTCGACGTTTCGAACACAGTACAGTAGTCCGTGGTCGAGGTAGACTGCAAGATACAGTCAGCTCATTCTGCAAGAATCCAGGGCAGGACGCGAGGCAACTAAGAAAACGTTTGCGGTAGCTTGATATAATAATTGTATCAAATGACAGACAAATGCCACCACAGTCTACCTGTGACTATGGACTACTGTAAAGTGTTCGAGATGTGTAGTAATCGTGATAATTAATGAACTTATTAAAATTATTTCACTTTGACTTTGACATCAAGAAACTTCGCTCTCAACTTTTCGTCTATTTTGACATTGCTACATTTCGTGTTGTTACACTAGAAAAATAATTTGAATGACTGAATCATTATCTCAATAATATAAGATAATGATGGAAGTAATTATAACACTTACAAAAAATATATTTTAATATAATGTGCTTAGAAATTAGTTTGGTACACCCATACTCAGTTCGCTTATATTTAATAATTCCTTTGTACTGTTCCTGGTAACATGAATACATAGTATGGATGTGACGTCAGACGATATGGTAACTTATTCTATCTATTCTTGGCGGAGCTAGCAGAAATTTTACATACAAAATAATTTATGACATCATCACCACGTGTTGAGGATATTGTGGTGCAGTGGAATAGCGTTGTGGGTTCAATTCGTATAACACATATCTAGAAAACGTATAAAAATTTATTTCAACGCTACCGCTAAGCCATGCGTCCTACGAAAGACCGCACCGCTTAGCTGTCAGAGTTGAACGGTTTTCAAGAGACGCAGGTTCAAATTCCGCTGTGTTAAAATTTTTATTCATTTTCTAAATATATCTTTTTCAACTTCCTAAGTGTGCGAATAAGACTTTAAAAAATGTTAAAAAAATATTCAATTCGTATACTTTTCATTTCTACGCTGTCGTGAGATAAAACGCGGCATTGAGTTTCGCTACTCACCCACTCATTTGTCATATATCTTTCATTTACAGACAGCGACCACTTACATTTTCATTATACGTATAGATATAGAAGTGTAAGACGGAAATTTTTAATTTAAAACCAACAAGTATGTAATCTTTCGACACTTTAAAAAAAAATGATCAAAAAAAACAATTATATATCAACTTGTATTGTACACATAAACTAAAACAAAAAATATATATTTCTTTCAAACAAAAATTCCATTAAAGTTTAGGCAAAATACATTATATCTTATAAGAATCACCTGATCCACTCACAAAGATAACTTTTACAAAGGATTGAAGGACTTACGATCTTTTCAAACAATCACAATAATAACACTGTCTCGATGAAAGTCGACGCGTCTTACAAATACTATGATTTCTTTTTGACTTTTTGTATAACGTCAAATAAGAAATCATTCGACGAGTGTGCGATACAGGTGTTGGAATTTAAGTTACTATTGAGGACTTAGTATTTAGTAAACAACAAACGCGATTGGTTGCGGGATCGATTCCCAAGCGAAGGAATGATTATATGTATCGGCTCGACACCGCGCTATATTTTACCAGAGTGGAGAAACGAAAATAATATTAATATAATCATTCCTTTGCATCTAAGTTACTCTTTATTAAATCAGCTATCTGCAGTGAAGTGAAAGTCCAGCCATTTCAAAGATTGATTGGAACAAACAAACAGACATACAAAATTGTAAATACATAACCCATAACTTCTCTTCTTCTGCGTTTGCAACATACAAAAATAAACACCGACATGGCACGTAGATATATAACCAACCATTATTTACTTTGTGCGATACTCGAATTCGAGCGCTTCAATTTTTAAATCAATCTATTACACTATTTCATTTTATTTCCACTTTAGAATAAAATATTTGTTTAATTTTAATTTAACAACGTTTCTCAGGAATCGTTCATCGTTCAATCTACGTGTTTTGTGAAGAACAAATTAAGCTATTGCTACTTTCATAGTATTATGTCTTATGGCATTATACTTTGGGGTAATGCAGTCGCTACTAATTCTTTGTCTTGTAGATGCGAGCTATTCGTGCAATGTACAACTTAGACCCTAAAGATTCCTCAAGGCAAATATTTAAGGAAATAAATATATTGACAGTTGCGTCTTCAATACATATTTGAATATTTTATGTATGTACAGATTTTTTTAATGATTTTGCCAAAATCGGTGATATACATAATATTAATACTAGAAATAAGTTTAAACTTACCGCGCCTATAACTCGATTTCATTGATTTCATCTGTAATTCTGTCTTGGGACAATGTATATGCTTTTACATTAGGATCCCAGAAAACGTCCGAGAATATTCTATATAACAATTTAAAAAAGTTGTGAAAAGACGTTTGTGTGTTAAAGGTTATTACCTAATTAACGACTTTATAAATGATAACACGCATTGGGAATAAAATGCTCGCTCCAGCCTATATCAAAGGTATCATTCTCACAAATAGATATGTAAATAATTGATTTCGACGTAGCCGGATGTAGAACGCATAGCTTAGCAGTCAAAACGCTTGGACGGTTTTCAACAGGTGCGGATTCGAGTCACGCTGTGTTCAAAATTAATACGTTTCTAAAAATGTTGTAGCCTTTGATTTTTCCAAGTCCAATTTTTGCTGATATAGGTATACTTATATATTACATTACGATGCGATTCTAAAATAATATAATTAATTACTTAAGTTGAATGACTATAATTTTCCATGCAAATTTACTTACTTAACGCAGATATCGAACCTCTTAAATAACCTGTAATATATCAATTCACTAAGTAATGATACTTCTAATTCTAAATCATTAAAGTGATTGTCGAGATTGCCATCTGGTTCTACCATCAGACCCTTGTCATAGAAAATAATGAATGAAGTAATTTTAATTTACCCAATTAATATAAAATCTTCGAATATCGATATTTTATATTTCTATACTGTGGTGCATCTTTTTATTTCTCTTTTTCGTTGTGTTAAGACATTTTAACCAAAGAGATGCGGTGTTTAACGCCACAATTTGTTTAAACTGTTTGAGGAAAAAATTATGTATTAAATATCTATATATCAATGCAACTCCAGAAATTTAAAGCCGCTATTAAAACAATATAAATAAGTAAAGCTTAGTACTTTGTAGAAGAGTTTTTAAAATATAAAAATGTGTGGAAGTAGTATAATTTCGAGTTTAATGCAGTTTAGCTACCACTGTAGTAAATGATAAATTGTAACTCTTGTATTTGAAAAGAGCAACTGTTGAGTTTCCCGCCGGCTTTTCTCAGCAGAACTGCCTTCCGAGCCGGTCTATTTGAAAAAAGGATATTTTGAATTTAAATTTGAAATAGGTTATGAACCCATATCAACACCTAAGTATAATATTATAAATGTATGTAAAGTTAAAGCAAAATATTCTAAAGTATATTCTCTAATAGGCCAGTACTTACTAGTCGTTGACTACGAGGGGACATCTTTAATTCAATTTCCTCTTATGCATTTATTTTTGTAAAACGCTTGTATGATGTAAAGGTTAGGTGCCTTTAGAAAAAGGAGAGAAGAGTGGAAAATGGACAAAAGAGTGTGTCGACTCTAAGTTATTTCTGGCTACCTACCCAGAAATAACTTATAGTCATTTCTGGCTACCTACCCAGAAATAACTTATAGTCGTTTCTGGCTACCTACCCAGAAATAACTTATAGTCATTTCTGGCTACCTACCCAGAAATAACTCGTACTCAGTACAACAGCTTTAAAGTTCACGCCACCTAATCCACTAGTGTATGTCTTATACATAAACCTGTAATGTTGGTTTTATTTCTTAACCAAATATTAATTTGCCAATAAAAAATAAAACTTTGTATGAGCTTTTAGTATGTAAAATTTTATCGATATAATTTTCCTTAGATATACTTTCATCTCAACTTTCAATATACATATATACATACATATTCTTATCTGACCGTCAGGTATATACTCGTAGAAACAACTGTCTCATTCTCACAGAACAAAACAAATCATTAATCATAATGTTCAGGTGATTCTGGAGACAGGATCCATCACAATAAAGGATTATATACATATGGCAACTAAAGTATAGCATAGTATAATATAGACCAATATTTTATTTAGGCTAATATTTTAAAAATATTGTAATATTATTCGATCGATACACGTGTCACAGGCAAATTTTCAGGCGAATCGGGTCGTAGGAATTTAATTAAATTGATATTGTACATATTAAAAAATCGTCGCGCAGTTAAGAAATTTTTGACTGTACATTTGGTTCTTCGTTTGATCTGTAACTTCTGGTCGCTCATATTTAATAATCCATTACCCCCATCTAATTAGATATACCTGCTATGGCTTCGGTGTTATGGGTAATGTACCTAAAATTAACAGAAAGTGGAGAACGGAGTGTCTTAATTCTCTCTCAGCCCTCCTTCTGTCTGCCTACCCCAAAAAAGGCGGAAAGATGCTAGAATATAAAAAAATATGTACTTAACATATACCTGAGTGCAACATTGTACGGTAATTACGATAGCATCCCAGGTGCCCTCGGTTTGATGACGGATATTTCGTTTGGTAATTTTATATGGATATTCCATACACTTTGCTAAGTTAAGAAGTTCAATATATTTTAAGTATTTTTAATCTGTTTCAGATTTTAACAGAACTTGACCAAATGCTAAATAGATAGTAAAAAAAAAATATACAAGGACTAATATAATATGGAAGTTAATTTCATAGTAACTGAGTATTCAAAGTTAAAGCTACAGCATATGAATGTATATAACGTTATCTTTTACTTGTACTTTTGAAAATCCTTTTAATTCGAAATATATACTAACTATATAATTAGCAAATATTGAGGCCATTGCGCCGCAGTGGTTGTGAGTTCGATTCCCACTGAGCGGAATAGTTATTTTTAATATTTTTAAAGTGTTATACACATTTAGGAAAATTAAAATCAAATTTTAGAATACGTAATGTTTGCATAACAACTAAAATAGCCGGTAGCCGGATTTGGAATGCATGGCTTAGCGATCAGAGCAAATGGACGGTTTCCAAGAGGCGCGGGTTCGAATTAAATTGGAAAAATATTTAAAATATTAATCTCTCTACTCTGGTACCTAAGATAAAGCCCAGTGTTCCATTCCACCACTTAACACGTAATATCTCGATTTAGGGTGGAAATTGTAGAATGGAGTGTCTTGACTGCTATGTAAAAAACGTTAAGTATATTAAAGATTTTCATTAAGGCACGTGTAAGATTTAAGAGTTTGGAAATGAATATATTTTGTATGAAGGCTTTGAAACATATAATCATAGAAAAGGAAATACAAAACACGTGACAAGTCTCTTTTTCTGAATATCAGTAATGAACTTTGTATCACAAAAGTTATAACAGAAAAGTTTTTTTTTTCAAAATATGCTTTTTTAATTGTACTTGTTTTTTGGCGATTATTTCTAAATTAAACCTTCAACTTTCCATCAAATCCACGTTATCATCATTAAAATGTGTGTCAAGTTAAAAAATTATGTAAACAAAAGATTATACTCCATAAGGAAAATATTTGAACGTCTTAACGTCTTGAATTTAGCCTTTAAAAAGTTATTTACGAGTAATATTTTTTTTCAAATGCAAGA
Source organism: Podotricha telesiphe (assembly GCA_038994665.1). Taxonomy (NCBI): domain Eukaryota; kingdom Metazoa; phylum Arthropoda; class Insecta; order Lepidoptera; family Nymphalidae; genus Podotricha; species Podotricha telesiphe. Next base: position 218,266 of record JAOYRR010000489.1, read on the forward strand.
CACATATTTACTTATGTGTTGTGTAAATTTTAAGAAATACCTTCTTGTTTATAATTAGAATATAGTGTAGTTGTGAGTCATAGTGGCACAGTGCGACAGCGTCTGCTATGACTGTAAACGTAATTTTGGTGGGTTCAATTGCCACTCGGGGACACGAATTATTTTTTATTTGTTTCTGCTTCGGAAATACAACGCGCAGTGTTAACTTACGCAATTTTACACACAATGTCTTGATTTCAGTCAAAAAGTGGAGAAAGAAGTGTCTGTCTGTCTTCGTACTCTTCTATGAAAGAAAAAGAGTATATTTTATGAATATGCAAGAAAAGGTGTCTGGTATATAACTGAACATGTTGACAAATCATAGAAAAAAAAAGAAATAAAATTCCTTTTAAATATTCCAACATTGATAGAAAATATTAATATAAGAGGTCTTCGTGGCGCAGTGTTACAGCGTATACGCTATGGTCGGGGGTACTATTCCCATTCAGGAAAGGTTTTATTTAAATTATTTTCATTTTACCGCCCTGGATAACTGGAAGAGGCGTTAAGGTACGTTACTGAACATGATATATCTCGAATTTAGGCGGAAAGTTGAAAACGGAGTGTCGCGAGTGAGTGAGTTTTTTTTTCGCTTATATACCAAATAAAAACCTGTGTATCAATATATGCATACAAAACCGCATAGATTCATGTTACCAAATACATTCAACTCGTCATTCCACTTTGAAACCGGCGCAAGCGCAGACGTGACAATGAAATACTTTGTTATAGCTTGTGTTATATTACATTTTACTTGTGGAAATGAAGAAGATTGTAAGTTTTTTTTACTTTATTATTTTTTAGTATGTCCTTATTTAAATAGTTCAAGAGTTGAACTCAGAAACGTTAATTACTTTATAATTTTTTGTGGGTTAATTTGCACTTGGAAGAATGTTTATATTAAAATTATTTTCATTTCCCCGCTCTCTTTAATACAAAGCTCGTCCACACGGGTTCATACGGGTATAAACTAGAAAACGGATTGTCTTTTTTTTTGGCATATTTAGTCAATTTGAATATTACAATGTCACTTATATGTTATTTGGTAATATTATGTTTTTTGAGTATACAATTATATGCCAATAAAATATTGAAGGTGATTTCAAGGAAAATATCATTCATTGTATATAACAGCTTCACGTACAGCTGGGTAGTCAGAGAGAACCTAGTGTCAAAATACTCCGTCCCCACTTTTTTAGGTATCCGAGCGGAGAAATTAAAATGTATTTAACAATAAACAAAATAGGAGCGTTTGTTTGTAATATTAAAATAATAGCCTTTTACTAAATGCATATGTATGTATACAACATTTTTATATTTGTTTCGGCTAATCTATGGATTGACTGGACCAATTTTAACCAGACTTTAACTGGTAGATAGCTCAATTAATAAGAAGTAACTAAGGCATGCATGCAATATGCTCCTAAATGCGAATCGAAACCACAACAGTTAAAACTCAGACACTGTCCACTCAGCCACGACCACCTCTAATTAAGAATCTATAAAATAATCAAGAACCTATTATAAAATGATCAACTATCGATTAACGCTCTTCTACAGTTAGGATGTAAGAACTCGGTTTTGGTTAGCTAGCTAAGGTAGACTAGGCAGTAAATTTTTTTTCTATATTTGAACCGTAAAATGTAGGCGATGCAAGTAGTTAAAAAAGCAAATTTATTATTTGAAAAAGTTAACGGAGTCTCTTGACACTACCCTCTCTCTGACTACCCCACTATGCGGAAAATGGCTTTAAGCTGTAAAAATAGCTAACTTTTATATTTAGTGAGTTGTCACCCGCTACTTTGTTTGCGTGGACTTTATGGCGTTTGATATTATTTTAATTTCTATTTTCCCTAGTTTGGAATGAAAAACTCATATTTACGGGTAAAGGTTCCCGCAGAAATTTAAAAAAAAACTTTGAAAAATATTTTTAGAATACGTATAAAAACTTGAACCCACCCTCTTACCGATAAGCCCGCTGGGTTCACAATTTTTATACGTTTTCTAATTATATGTTTTTTAATTTCCTTAGTGTGTGAATAAGACTTTGAAATGCTAAAAATAGTAAGTTTTAGGAAAAGTGACTATGTTTGACGAGTTTAGTATAGAAACTATAGTTATTCTAGACTTTTTAGGTATTTTGTGTAAGAGCTGTACTACACAAAATTGAGACCATATAGTTTAATTTGTTGGGTGTCACTCCTAAAATGTAGTTGAGTAGTAATTGAGCAGGCCCACCTTTATATTGAATTTTGTGGCACGTAGGTGTATATTATGCATATTCGTATATTAATTTTTTTTTTTATGGAATATATATATATATGCAATTTTAAATAAGCGGAGATTTAGCAAGGAGTATAGCATTCAACGAGGATTTTTCGGAAAGTCCACGCAAATGAAGTTGCGAGCTACGACGAATCGAATCTTCTACTTTCAATAAGCTTAGTCGAACATATAAATCAAAAAATCTCAATACACCAGCCTACAATATACTCCATACATTATAATTAATAGGAAATATCACAAAAGATTCTGTATGAAATTCCTCTACAAAGAAGTAGTCACAGACAAATAAAAGCACACGCTTTGATTAAGAACATTTTCCAAGCACACTGCGACCTCTTGGTTTATATTCTTATTATAAATTGTATTGTATTTCAGTAGAAAGAAGTTAATAAGTAGATTGAGTAATACTTTTGTATCAAAATTACTCTATTGTAGCGCAGCGTGGAAGTATCTGATTGATCGCAATTTTATGTTGGTAGAGAGAAAGTCAATATATCTAAAATGTCCGGAAATTGGAAATTGAAAACATCAACTAATTGTGTTTACGGTCAGACGCCATCCCACAGCGCTATGAAAACTTCAATGACGAAGGCCTAACTTAGTGGCACTTAGTGAGATAGATACCAAATAATATTATATATTATTATACATACACATACACAGGCAATACAACAATTGCTTACAACTATGAAGACATGTTTTATCGATCATATTAATAAGGAAAGCGATCATTATTCAATCGCCTTTGTCTGCTCGAGTCATCGTTCTAGAACATGAATTAGTTGTTCAAGTCAACTATGAACTTTACTCCCTTGGAATAGGAGCTAAATTAAGCTATTATTAGTTAATTTATAAGAATTCCCATTGGACTATTACGCTTTATAGATTGAACGTATATACATTGTATATATACGACTTCGTGTATTAGAAATAATTGGATTTAGTTGCAATATTTTTCAAAGAAATAGGTTATTTAGTTACATTTTATATTAGCACTCGAATCAAACTTGAGTAATTTAGCAATTTTATTATGTAATAAATTAATTCTAACATAATATGTATAGTTTTTCCAGCTTCACTTTTTTTCCCACATAATTTTAAGAGAAAATCAAGTGCCAAGACATTCCGTTATGCATTCCGTTATCCCGAGTGGCAGAACTCAATGCCGCCCTTTGTGTAAGGTACCAGAGCGGAAAAATTAAAATATTTTGAATTTGAATATGAATGTAAAGATTATATTTAGTTTTTTAAGTAACACATAAAAATTTATGCTTTATATAACTAAAAATCTAGAAAAAATAATAAAATAACTTTGATTTTGTATAGTAATTATAAAACTTATTGGTTTGAAAAACCATTTCAGTTAGAATTATCGATTCTATAATACAAGAAGAGCCGTGTGTACAGTTAGGTGGTATTTGCACGGTAGCAGTGGATTGTCCTAAAGGGCACTTAGCAGAACGACAAGGACTTTGTCCCACTCAGAAGAAGCAAGGCATAGATTGTTGTCATGGAGGTAAATATAACATAACCTGAACATTTTTAGAATAACTTATAAAAATTGAACCGTCCAAGCACTCTGACCGCTAAGCCATGATTTTGAACGCGTCCCGCTGCTATTTTACGCACCTCTTGGACGGTTTCTAAGAGGTATTTTCAATTTCCTAAGTGTGTGAATAACACTTTAAAAATGTTAAAAATACATACATTTAGTTTTTATGTAGTGGTCATATTTAAGTTGTTTTCAAAATATAATATCTACTTTACGTTTCTCTCTCATATTAAAATATTCAACATAAAATTTAACGCAATTATCTTGAAATTCTTTCATCAATATTATTCTTTCATCGCAAATTATATTTTACAGTTTCAATGAAGGAATCGCGCTGTATCAAGCACGGCGGCCTCTGCACTAAGTCAGAGGACTACTGCAATCCAAGCCTCGTGTTCCACGAAGCCACTGATTGTGGTGAAAAGAAATGCTGTATAATGGCATTTTAACTATGTTATTAAAAAATGAATCCATATAATAATAATCATTTCTATTAAAAATCTTTTTCTTTTTATTTTTTTACTAGCTGTGCCCGCGGCTTCGCCCACGTGGAATTCTTAAATAAAAGTAGCCCTAGTTACTGCTTATTACATTGGCTAACTGTTAGTGAAACTTCTGTCAAAATCAATCTTGTCGTTTCAGAGATTACCCGGAACAAACAGAGCAACAGACAAAAATTATATTAAAAAAAATACTTTGGCTGGAGCGGAGCTCAATGCCGTCCTTTGATTTATCAGAACAAGGATATAAAATTAATCTTTAATCGAACTCACAACTATCGTATTTAGAGTCAGACGCCAACGCCAACGTCCTGATCTCGTTACTTACAATGTTAATTTATACATATAATAAAAATGTAACTGATCGCTGTACATGGAAGATATATGAAAAAGATATATAACAAATGTATTATAAGCATTTATCGATATAATTGAACCCAAAACAATGATTTTTAATTTTCTTATTATCTTGTCTGTTTGTTGGTGCACGCTAATCTCAGAAACGGCTTAACCAGTTTATATGCAATTTAAATTTATTAAAGATGCATTATACATGATGCATATTTAAATGCATTAAAGATATTGTAGTAAACTTTCCTTAACATTTTCTTTAGCGTTTATTTCATATTAAACGGTTCATAAACAAAAAGATTACAACCATTAAAATTATAAATTTAAGCATTTAAGTGAGAGCGCGCAGAGCAGAGAATTATTTGTATATACAGCACATTTTATATATTCATATTCAACTTCACACTTTCACACTTTTTCCCGGACAGCATGGTAGTCAGAGAGAACCTAGGGTCTCCTCCATTCCACTTAATGCCGCGCTTTATCCTATTACCAGTGCGGAGAAATGAAAATAATTTAAATATAGTTATTCCTCCGAGTCGAAATCTATCCCACAACCAGTTGTAGTGACCTTGAAATCACGTGACATCTGGTTAAGACAGTATTTAAAATTCCATAAAAAACAAAAAAAAACAATGTGTTGTCACTAGTTCGATATCTAAGTAATGCTCTATAATATGTTAACATAAATCTTTTTTATCATATTTGACGAGCCTTGTATGAAATGAAGCCTTAATAAACCAAAGTAGCAACAAACTTGTAAAAGTAACCGTCATATAAAATATAATGTTATATTCCCGCTTGAATAAACAAATAAATAATAAAACAATACAGATCAGATTTACCTCTTATCTTTTATTTCTGTGCTAATATAATGATATTGAATATTATATATTTTAATGGATGTGATCAAAGTAGGTTAGAACTCTTTTTGTACAGATTCACGCTTTATACTGAATGGTGGCAGGGTGGGCTAAAAGGACCTAGTGTCAAGACTCCATTCTCCATTTTCCGGCCGAATACGAGACATTGCGTGTTGTGTGACAGAAATCAACTCTTGTCTCTCACTCAACTCAATGTCTTACCAATAATTCACCTATAATAATTATTTTGAAATGAAACTATTTTTAACTACGGATTAATAAAAACCAATTTACAGTAGTCCGTGGTCACAGGTGGACTGAGGTGGCATTTGTGTGTAAGTTGATACAATTATTATATCAAACTACCGCCAAAGTTCTTAGACCACCCACTACTGTAAAGTGTTCGAAACATCAGGTTTCTAAAATGTATTTTCGAACACCAAAAATAAACGCCATTTATCCGGGTAAAAATAGTTTCATTTCAAAATGTGTTATAATTGCCACTACCAATAATCATACTATAATAGTTATTCAGCATCGGTATTGAACCCACAGCCATCTACTTTTAGTCATACAATGCTACACTGCTCCATATTGGCCTCTTTATTTAAAATAATTACTAAACAATATTCGAAAATATGCTAAGTCTTTCGTATACAACAAGCGGAATTTCATTTATTTTTCCATGTACATGTTAATAAAGGTGGAATTTTCGGGGGAAAATTGGGCAAGCCTATTAATCCAATATTGGAGATATTGCTTATTAGGGTTACATTCTTTTATCTATTACGTCAGGGGTCTTTATTATGTCAGAATGATATACTTACTGTATGTACACTACCGACCAAAAGTTTGGATGCCCTTACAATATTGGGAAAATCTTGACTTGTAAACGGCTTTGGTCAGCTGTAGTGTATTAAAACAGTTACAAGCGATCCTAGGTTAAACTATTACACAAATCATTGGATTATGATTATATTTTCATTATTTTCATTTTCTCTCTCCTCAAAGGTAAATGACGTTCGTTTACTTCAAACAATTGCTTTATAACGCTTAAATATGTGTTGGGTGTACTTGTACAAATAAGTAGAAAATAATTCACTTAGTTTAATTTAAATTTAACTTTAGTTCTGATACATACAGAATAGGTATCTGTAGTATTTATATATTCAAATTAAAAAAAGAAGATTTATATTTTATTTACCTCCGTAGAATAGTTTTTTTTATAAATTTTTATACCACAAATAAAAAATTTGATAAAAAATCCGCTTATTTTCGAGCAGCTCGAATACATACTATTAGTACTATAGGGATACACAAAGAGAAAAAAGTGTAATAAAACATCTAATACTTACTAATATAATTATTTATTACAATACAATATTAAAATATTATTATAATCTTCTATACTACTTATATTATTTATATTTTAAGATGTTTTCTCGTTATCCGTTTTCGTCCAAGTAGAATAGCGAATGTTGCTATCGTACCGTATGTCCACTTTGTAAGATCTTAGTTCGGCTTTGTTGATTAAGTGTCTGCTTAGTTTTCTCGGTGCTTGAGATGCTATGAACTAAATATAATAGAATAATTTACAATATTTAGAATTATAGAATATTAATTATAGAATAGTTTATATTATGAAAATCTCTTTAAGTGTCACGGAAAGAAAAATTACATGTCAGTCACTAGATTTCAATGCTCCACTTTATCTTACCAGAGCGGAGGAAGTCTTCTATCAGAAATGTTTGCTATAGTGCAAATCGTTGTTAATAGAGGCGAGGAAAAAGGGAAACAAAGTGTTGTCTCTCTGTCTAAGCGTTGATTTTCGCAAAAAAACTTACCTCATTTGACTGAAACTGTTTCCTCAGTTCTCTGCTAGCATAGTCTTTTGGACCCCATTCAGGTAAAGGCTTAAATAATTGGCCAAAACCCTATAAACAAAAATAAATGTTCATATTAAAAAAATGTACGTCACTAACCAATAAAAATGAAGCTAAAAACGTTTTTCAATTTACTAATTGTGTGAATAACACTTTAAAATGTTAATATATACATAAAATCGTTCCATCGAGTGTGTATCGAACCCACAACCATCGCGTATACAGTGAAACGCAGACACTGCGCCGCGATGACAAATTAATAAAAGTTATAGATACCTTTCTGTGCTTACAAAATTGGTAGTATATGGAGAAAAGTATTCCAATAGAAAATAATGTACACTGAAAAATAACTGCAGTTTCCAGGCTATTGAAGTATGTATATATTAAAGTACCTATGTTTTGGGAAATTAAAAGTCTGCTGAACATAAAATATATTTTTATCTGAAAATAATGTTTCTTGCATTATTTACTTCACCACTTTATAAAGATAATTTATTGAAAAGTGAAAGCTTATTTTATTTGTTTATTATAGATCACAGTAAATGTAAAAAATAATATTGTAAGTTGAAATCTCATTTTGAGCTCAAAAAATAATCAAATTCAAAATGTTTCACAGAGTGATTTATCCTTACGACTTTTCTACCTGCTAAACAAAAAGAAAGAAAAAAAACTCACTAAATAGAATATTGGTAATACTCTAAAACTCCAAACCCTTAGTCTTGCAGGTGGTGTACCGTAATGAAATGTTATATCGTCTACTAATCTGCTTAGAGGGTATAACCAGAATATTACAACTGCTTCTGCCAAGGTGGAAACGCCTGTCCAAGATATGAAACAATTCTGTACAAACTGAAAAAAAAACTTTGTTGTTTATTTACCATTATTTTTCAGCTTTACGCTTTTCCCCGCAATGTGTATTTAAAAGTTAGTGTTAAAATATCTTTATAATTTTTATAAATTTTTAGAGGGTTACAGTTTTGTATGATAGCAAACCAGACTAAAAAACCAACATATTGCTTAAAATATAAGTGTCATATGCCGTAGAGATGAAATCCAAAAACATGGAAATGCCATTTTCCATTAAATTTCTTAATATTTCTATTGTTTACGTCGATGTGTTTGAATATGAAATGAAAAATAAACAAGGAAAATATAAGTAAATTACTTCATATAATTTTCATAATATTCTAACTATAAGAGAAGAGATAAAAATTGACGCGATAAGAACCTATTGTATAATTTTAGTAGCTAAATCACTTTACCTAAAGTTATGGGGATTCAAATCCTGCAACATTATTTTTTTTATATTATAAAGTAGAGAAAGAAGCATGCGAAAGGTTGAGATACAAAACGGTTTGTCAAGTCCCTGGTATTGCTACGAGCTCCTCTTCCTGTTACCAGTATCTTTATGGTCAATTTATGGAATGCTAAGGGATTTTGTTTCACCTTCTTGTACCCAGCGATATGATCACAAATAACAATAAGTAGAATGACCGCAATAAGGCCCCACGACTTTATCCACTTCCATTCACTTTGAATATTTTCCACAATGCAGTGAAATGTTAGCAACTGGAAAAGTTTGGTATTATATGTATTTAAGTTAAGAAATTTTAAATATAGATAGATATATAGAATTACTTTATTGCACACAAAGCCAATACAAGGAACGGTACTCAAGATTTTATGAGTATTACAGAGTGTGCAAAGTGGGTCTTATTGCTAATAGCAATCTCTGCCAAACAACCTTTAACGAGAGGAGCTTGGTCTTAACAGATACAGGTTAGTGAAAATAAAGAATATTACTTAAAGAGAACGCAACGTCTAACGCTACGGACTCTGCATATCTCTTTCGCCTCGTCTACTGTCATACTCTAGTGGATCCTCATGGTTTTCACGAGATGTTCCTCTAAAATCAATGGTTCCATATTCTCAGAGGTATCTTATTACTTATTTTCTTCACAAACCTTTCGGACCTATGGATAGTAGATACCACTTAATTCTCTCTATAAGTATAAAGTAACCATTTTTTTTTTGAGGGTATTCCTTAATTAGTGCCAAAGATAAACGCAGCACTTGGTGACAGCTTATAATAACAATTGACGCTATTGTATCACACTAAAGCAATAGGAAACTTACGAAAACACAATAATCTACAACTGCATTGAGTCCGAAGAATATAAGAGCGAAGAAATCACCAAAATATATTGTGCTAAAATAAATTGGCCAGATATAGAAAGGTGATGAACTATCTGAAATTTAATATCTTTATTATTGCCAAAGATTGTGTTTTCATTTATCTTCATGCTTGATTTGTTTTCAGTTTATTATTATAAGAATAACGCTGATAGAAGTAAGTGATATTCCTTCAGATTGAAAAATATTTTTATACATTTTAAAATCTGCAAAGAACCCATAAAAGCGGTTACCAAAGTTCCAATATATAATCGTAGCATTCACCCATCGTTCGCAGTATTTTTCTAACAAATATGCCGTAAGAGCTTTGAATATGTACATAACTGCATTCGATGTTGATATAATTCCGCTACCGAAACTTGGATTAATCTGTAAAGACACAAAATTTAGGAGAGACTAATTTGAAATGTAACCCTCTTTTTTATTTATTGAAGTGCTCTAGCCAAAATAATTAGTTCTTTATAGTCACTCGCGTCTTGAAAGGATTTTTTAAAGCAAGTTTATCAATCATACAACATTAATCAAGGTATACGTAGAGAGAATCCAGTTAAATGGGACATGCACAGGTTCTCGACAAAGTTTATACTGATATTTCCTTCTTCTGATTAAACAAAGTTTGGATTTATATTGTCGTTGCAAGGCTTTCTAGTTATAGTAGAAATAATACATAAAAATTTACTTGATTAGCGCTTTTTGCATTTATAACGTGGACAATAGGTGGTGCAGTCATAGACTCAGCCAGAAGATCAAAGTCAGCATTCTAGAAATATAGTCAAGCTATTCAGAGATTATACAAGTACATTGGTGATATGTTTCGTATATTTGATAGTAGCGAAGTTAAGTTCCACGAGGAGGACCATAAATAGCTTTAAAACACAGCTTTCCTGGAATTCATTAAAAAAAAGGAATGGGTCCAAGCATGTCATGTCCGTCATAACAAGATGTATCACTAACGAATTTAATAAAATAATCTATACTTATAATAATAACATGTCCTAATTCACTTACTGGCTGATTGATTTATCAATACTAAGTAATATACGAGTATTCATCATCGCTAAGCTATTACATTTAGACCCGTGAACTTTGGTCACTATGATAATTTTATTAAGTAGACATCTACCAAAAAATGTTTTTTTAAATTTCCTCCTGTAAGTTGTTAAAGGGTTCAAATATATATTCAAAGTTTGTAGTAGTCTAGAAATAAGCTATTTCTGAAGTTTAGAACACTTTATCTTTAGGCTATGACTAGGTTTCTATGCCAAATAAGCACTCAAATAGTATTGATGTTCAAATTTAAATAATAAAAACAGACAAATAACAATGAATATTAATAAATTAATATTTATTACTACATATTTTACATAACATATCTAAATTATTATAAGCAATATAAATTGACGTTATTTACCATGAATAAATATAGAATATATATGCAAATACTACCTAGTTTTTTTACAAACAAAAACAAATCATTTCCTCACCATTAAATATTCACTCGCTTTTTTGTCAGTGGATATAATATCATTTATTGGCCTATTTTCATATGTTATGATAACGTGAGTGAATACAGCAAACAAGAAAGCACATAACGCCATATGTGAGTAGTAAAGCATCTATAATGATATTATTGTGATTATTTAAAAACTGATAAAAATTTAGCTAAAATTCGGTAAAAGAGAAATGGCATTGAAGTGCAACAGTCGTTGGTGAGATCTTTCGATTATCACTATCATGGATTTTAGACAAGCGTTTTATTTCCTTACCCCTTATAAATTACCGACAGTTAAATATTTTAGAACCTACTCTCATAATTTTTAAACAGTACTTTTTGAAATCTGATTACTTCACTAGATGCTGGTCGATATACGATCAAATCTTAATAAGTGTGAAATACTTACTGAAATTTCAAATTTACAATTCAAAAGGTACTATTAAAATAGTTTCTGTTTCTGGTACTACTAAAACTAGTTACTAGTTTCTGTAGGCAGGCTCTTTTCATGCTCCCCGGGAAAAAAGTGCGGCGTTTGGTTCCGACACCTAACACGCAGTGTCTCTTAAAGTGGACAAAAGAGTATGCTAATCCTAGATTTAATTCACCCTAGATTACCCAAATTATTGATTAAAATACTTAATAACAAAAAATATTTATATTAACCTTCCAAACACGCACTTTATATAACTGACGATAGGTAAAAAATGCAAACAGCCAAAGAAGTGTAAGAATTGTAGTTGTTGGATTCCATAGAGTGGTTCTTTCATAATTGCCTACAACAGAGCTGAAAATAAATATATTCTTAAAAAACATAATTATTAAGCGGGTTTTAAGGTTTATGGATATGGAAGTTTATAGATATGGATGTACGATTTTGCCATTTGTGTTTGTAGCAGTTAGCTTTTATCGAAATATATGATTGTTGTGAGTTCAAACCGCCCTTGAGGATGTTTGTATTTCTTAATTATTTATCTCTCTGATTCGCATAGGTTCTGCCGTCCACACGAGGTAATGCATTTATACTCTGTATGATGTAATAGATAAAAATAAAAAAAAAATATTGAGCAAAATATAAAAAGTCAATCTTAAAATGAAACCTTTTTGTTGAACGAGCTTTTATCTGCCATTGGTGTGATGCGACGCGATGTGATTATTTGTAGAAAAACGCTTTCTACAAATAATCGCATTGTCATTGAAAATAAATACTTCCTTTTTTAGCTTTAATCATATAACAGTGAATAAAACGATTTCAGTCAAATTGGAAATCAGAATATGCATGAAATTTAGCTCACGAGATTTGTTTATAGATAAACAGAAAGATAGACCCCAGGACAGGTTCCGTTTCAAAATTATGTCTAATGCCATAATATAAAAAAAATAGGTTTTGAAAATAATCTTTAAGAAACTTACTCGAAATATTCTAATTGTGCAAGAGAGAAGTTTTCTGTTGCTGAAGAATAAAAGTCATAATAGTACGTAATGGTATCATTGGTGAACTTTTTAGAAAAATCAGCTAAATTGTAGCAATTATACGGCACTCCATTGACTAATATCACATCTGAAATGCATCTAGAACATAAAAAAACACATTTCAGACAGATGATATTACAAAGTTGAGCATATCTGTCAGTATCCAATATTCTGAAATATAGAAACGGCATTGAGTATCCTAACACTATACACTTTTTATTTTCGATCCTATATGCGGAATAAATACTCTCTGTTCTCTAAATAAACCATATTAATATTTAAATTAAAAAAAATATATAGAATTTATAGATCTACAACGTTGTTAATAGTTACGGTTAAAGATTCTTAATTGTTCGCAGCTTCACAGTTCACAGTCACAGTCCCAAATAGTAGAATGAGATACCTAGTGTCACACTCTGTTCTCCACCTTTTATCTAAATTCATGACATTGTGCGTTGAGTGGCGAACCTTAATGCTGTGCTTTGTCAGGTTCGCAGAAAAACAGAAATAATTTTGACATATCATTCTCCCTAGTGGGAATCGAACCCATAACCAGTAGCGATTACAGTTACGACGCTGCGCTACGACGGTCTTTAAAGATCTTAATAGTTATTTGTAAGAGTATATTATTTTTACAATTTCAAACGTACAGTTTAACTTAAAATGTAAAAGCAATTTTGGGCTAGACAAGATGGTATGTATGGTCTAGTCAAACATAGGAAACATTTAAGCAATATATGGTAAGTATAAATATTGTCCAACCAAAAACTATTTCCAGGCGGTAAATATGTACATAAATTTAATATAATATAATCACCGCTTCCATGGCAACTTATGCACGACGCCCATAATAAAATAAATGAAGTATATAGAACTCCCATTCATCATTACAATTAGTTGAAATATTCCTGCTATAGCAAAAATCCAATTGCAACCTGCAAATTATAGGCATATTATATACATTTTTTTTTTTTATTCCATAGGCAAAGCAAACGAGCGTTCGGGTTATCTGACGGTAAGTGATCACCGCCGCCCACGACCCCGTGCAACACCAGAGGAACTACAGGGATGTTGCCGGCCTTTAAGGTGGAAATAGACGCTCTTTAGGACAGGGTAGGCATAGAGAAACTTGTGTCACGATACTCCGTTCTCCACTTTCCGGCCAAGTTCGAGACGCTACACTATATCTTACTTGAGCAGGAAAATGAAAGTTATTTCAATATAGTCATTCTACTGAGTGACGTTCCAACCCACAATCCAACAACCGGCCACTTTATTTACAACGTTGTCCCACTACGCCAAAATGGCCTGAATAATCATATCAACCATAAAAAATCTTAAAAGTTCAAAATTTCTACAAATTCTTATTTTCTTGAAAACTGATCATATAAACATTGCACATACTAAGATTTTGTTATGATTTTCTTATAAATTGGAAATTTAGATTTAAGTCACTTCTTAGGATGTCTGGGACTAGGCTGATACTACTTGTATTCATATTTAATGTCGTATATAAGCTGTTCAATGTTAACATAAAAGCGATCAAGGAATCAGTTGATAATAAATTTAATGGTGTGGGTAAATTTAGAAACGATTGAAATAATGGTCAAAATGATACATAAACCAAAAGAAAAAGAAACTAGGTAGACCTTGACCTTCGATGATGCTAGATAAAGGTCACTATCAGGCAAGAGGACCCCCAGAGAAATATAAGTTCTCTGGGGATAGGGAAGGGAAGACCCTAATGACAGTGGAAGAGGCAAAAGAACGAAATAAGTATGCAGGGGCCGTAACTTGTTACCTCTGACTACTCCGCCAGGGGTAAAACGTACAGCTAAAAACAAATGAATAATCAAAGGCATGTCATGTTATCTTTATTAATTTTGTACCAATTAACCTAGCCGTATAATTTCACTCTCACTGGAGAAAGTTAACGCCAAATTTTGCTCGCTCGCTCTGTTTTTTACTCCAAATGGGATTTAAACTCATAGCGATTACATAATCAGGCACGCCTTAACTGCTATGAAAAATAACTTACCATGACATATTGGTGCCATTTTTGAAATATACAAATGATAATCTGGAGCGTACGAACTTAAAAATAAATATACATATGTCATTGGTAGACTCTTGCATAGTAAATTTGAAATGTATAGCCAAAAAAATCTGTAACACACAAATTGGGTTAGTATAAGTATTAATGAACACTCCAGTAACATACACCAGGATGACTTCAGATATATGTTATATCCTATAATTTGATATTTAACAATTCCGATATTTATCAAAACATTTTTATTATCGTTAAAAATATTTAAATTGTAAAAATAATTATATTTCTTCAAGTCAAGTCAAAAGGTCTCCAAAGGCCATATACAAAAGATTTTGCTAACTGCTGTGCTGTCTCTAAAAGTATATATTTTTTTATTATTTGTTAAAATAAAGTTATATTTTAAAATAACCTCACTGTTTCTATATTTTCATTTTAATTTATTTCCATTTTTCAGGCAAGCTTAAGTTGTAGTCCCGAAGATTTAATATTAGGGTGACTGTTAAATGATATTTATGTTCAAACGCCTTCAAACGTATTCTATGTCGACTCCTATTTTATACTTTACCAAATTCTGTATATGGCAATTTTCTACTTATAATATTAGCGAGTTATTTATCCGGCTTTTTTTGTTTTTATCATATTCTATTGTACAAACTAAAGTAACATAGATAAACTAACATCAATTAAAGATTTATCATGCTATTGTATCTTATTTCTGTTCATAATGTGCATTAAAGTCCTTATAAAATATAAAACAACTAAAGTTTTAAATTGATAAAATACCTGTTTACATTATTTTGTTGCCTGCATAAGATCTCCAATTTACCGACGTTACATGTGTACATAGAAAAGTAAGATAACTTCTGGACAAGACTCGACGTGATTAGAGGTTTGTTTGCTTTTATTGCATTCTAGTAAAATAAAAAAAATATTGTTAAATAAATGGCTTATGATAAACAAATAAATTTCGGCAAGTAATTATATTTATTCTTGAAATACATAAAATTTATTATATTTTTTTAAGACAAATTTGTGTGTATTAAGTCTAGTATTATATTATTTAACAAACCGTGGAAGACAGCACATGTAGATTTTGATGGAAAGATAACCTTGAAGACCTGTCCCCTAAAGAAACATCACTTTGGACACCATACTGCCACTTTTTTATAGATAGTTTTTTAGTATTTTCATTAAAACTTAAAGTATTATCCATTATTTCTAACAATTTCTTTTGGGATATTTGTTTCTTATGTCACTTCTGACAAATGAATTCATTATAAAAATATTTACTTTATGTTTTGCCAGTCACATTAATGTTTATTTTTCACTAGCTGGCGCCTGAAGCTTCGTAAGCGTGGATTTTCTGACACACACCAATTTCACTTATCAATCGTTTAAATTGAAAATTGGGTCTACAATCATATCGCTTTTACTATAGCTTACGCTATTATACAAATGACTGATTGTATTATTAATTGAAGTCAAATAATATTCATAGCGCTAAGCAACCATATTTGCTTTAGTGTAGCTTATTTCTATGTTCACTATTAAGACGCCATTTTCTTATCTATTAGTTATACTTCACGTCAGATGTTTCAGATATCAGGTGATGTTATGATTTTTAATATTCTTAAATGATTATGATTTATTTATTAACGAAATTTAGAAGCGTTTTAGCTTTCCGATTAAATGCAAAGTATTAAATGAAAAATCAAATTTATTCAGCATTAATATTTATTCCAGAAGGCAGTGATTAGTCGTTAGGACTACTAAGAAGCATTAAGAGAGATTCAAGATGTTGGAGAACTTGGTGTAAAAATATCATCATCATATGATTTAAGATATTTTCCCATAATCCGTCTTAGTCCAATCGTAACGGCGACTGGTTTCGTAACGTATATCCAATTTGTAAGAGTTTAGTTCGGCTTTGTTTATAAAGTGTCTGCTTAAGTCTCTCGGTGCTTGAGATGCTATGAACTAAACGTAATAGAACAATTTATCATATGTAATTTTGTAATATGAAACCAAAGCTATCGTGTTTAATCAGAAATATTCTAATAGTTAATTATAAGCGCACTGTGTCTTTAAATGAGTGAAGAGTCAAAAACGTGAACTTGCACTAGGTTTTCTCTTCCCATCAGTAAAATGTGAATATATATTTTAATATTTGCCATAAAAGAACACTTAAAAAAATAACCTCATTTGACTGAAATTGTTTCCTTAACTGTCTGCTGACGTAGTCTTTCGGACCCCACTCCGGTGAAGGTTTAAATAATTGGCTCCATCCCTGTAAGGTTATAATTTATATATACTGATAATTCATAAATACCCGCGGGTTTTTCAATTCTTCGAAGTACATTACGTAGTTATTATACGTAATTATATATAACTATACATTCTTATTGAGCTACGGCCCGCTTTTATACGTTTTTTACAACTCTAAATAATTAAAATGCTCCTCGCATTTTAATTATTTGTCACTAAATTTATTCTTAAAAATATCCATAAAAAAATGAATTAAAAATACCTTTTTCTGTTTATAAGCGTAGTAGTAAATAGAAAACACTACGCCAATAGAAATTAATGCACAGTGAATCAAAAATGCTGTTCGGGGTCTATTGACATAAGTATATGCTATAGGTCCAACAATATCTTGGTAAACTGAAAATCTGGTAAACATTATGTATATTTTTATCTGAAAATAAAAGGTTTTGCAATATTATGAAGTAGAAAAAGGAAACTTAGTAATTGGTCTAATAGTTTCTCACTTCCTATTATTTAGCAAGTAATGTGACAAAATCCAACGCCTGGTTCTGTCTAAACAACATATTAGAATCAACGGATAGGCAAAGAATTCATCTGGCTAAAATTTTTGCATAAATTTTACTTTCAAAGCTAATCAAACTGATTGTAGAACAATCAGTTTGATTTGAACAATCAATTTGTAGATCATATCCTGTAACCAGTGGACCTTTTAACTTTATAACACGGCACAGAGACTTAGCTTCACTAATTATAATCTAGAATAAACTGCATAAAGACAAAACAAGTCCAAGGTCTGCCATTGGCCCATAAAATTTGATTTCGATAGTAATTTCACTTACTCCTTTAATTCATTTCAAAATTCGCATGGCACTTTTAATTTCTTATATACTGATGTCATTGTTTATTTGGCCCGAAACAAATTCACCAATACATATGAATGCGAATAAAAGAGAAAAGTATGGTTGACTTATTCTTAGTGAAACAGCGAGTTCGACGGTAAGTGCATAACTTGTATACCTTGTCCTGACTTGGGAATATACTATTATCTAATAGTTCCTAGAATAAGCACCTGCACGAGGTGTCATACTCAGAAACAAATCATCGTGCGCTTTTCTTTTAAAAAGAGGCTAAAGCAACCGAGATTTTAAAATTTGGCAAGCCACGCGTTTTCATGCTTAGTTTTGTATTCTGTGAGATTTGTGAAGGAAGACCATCTCAGTCGATTCACGAGTTACAGTCATAGTGCTATTTGTTTAAAGGTTGATAAACCTATAGGTTGATAAAATAGGTTGAATGACGAAAGAAGTATACGTTGACCATAGCGTTTGGCACTTGGTTCTTATTTTTCTCTGACTACTCCACTTGAGAAGAACAGTGAAGCTAAAACGACTCCAGTTTAAGATGATGGCTCTATTTACCCAGGAAAAAAAAGAAAACAATTAATACTCACTAAATAAAATATAGGTAGAATTCTAAAACCTATAACCCTTAGTTTCGTAGGCGGTGTACCACAGTGAAAGTTAATGTCATCAACTAATCTACTGAGAGGATATATCCAGAATATAATGACTGCTTCAGCTAAAGTTGAAAAAGTGGTCCAACATATAAAGTGATTTTCTATTACCTGAAAGAAACCTTTAGCATATTTGACATAATAGAGAGAAATATTTTTCCTAAAGTGTTAAGACACTCGGCTCTCCATATTCCAGCAATGTTTTTAATTCAGGATTAGCAAAAGCAACTTTTTACATAGTGGGTAAATCAACAATTTTTGCTTTAAATTGCAAACCTCAAATGAATATGAATGATACTTATAAACATTGTTATTACTGTTAGCTCAGATTTTGAAGATTTTGAAATACAATATTCTAGGGTTTAATTTTTCGATTACTTAGCGGAAATCTCGTTTAAAAATTCGAATAGTATAAAAACATAAGAGACACCTTTCTTAACGGTATTTCAAAGAACAATTACTATTTTGTATATTATTAACCACATTTTCGTAAAAAATAAAAGCAAGGACTGAAATGACAAAGCAGACGGATATTACAATTGTTCGAGTTCCAATTTAGCGTATTTTTTTTTTAAATTTTCGGATTTATTAAATCCTAGGGGATGTTGGTGTATCATCATCCAGACCGGACATTTTCCTTTACTCTAGAAGCCACCACAAACATTCCAAAAGATCTTCCCTTTAAATTAAATAAATACTTTGAACTTACTGACGAACTGATTTAGGTCTAGGTAATAGCTTGAGAGTTCATGTAAATACAGTTAAAGTAGGCGCGAGAGGTAATAACATCGTAATATCTATATAACCTACTAAATGTTTCTAGCACGTATTTCAAAAGGGGCATTAGTAGGATTTTTTCAAATTTGGTTAGGTGGAGAGAGGAGCTTGGATAGTGGAGTTCAAATATCATTATCTCACCATTTCAGATACTGCAACCCGATCAAAGATAAAAACTAGTAATATAATTAATTCGATACACCACGGTTTTATCCACTTCCATTCACTGTGAATTGTTTCTACTACGCAGTTAAGCGTTAGTACCTGGAAAATTAGGTCATATAATCAATATATTTTTGAGTATTTATTTTTTTAAATTCCCTCGTATATGAGAGACCGAAATGCCATGCATACTACGCTAAGCTATACGTTCCTCTATTATCAATATCCTTTCGTATCTGTGATCTTTGTAATTTTAATATGATATAAGGCAATCTGATCTCCAGATTTATGTTTTCTTTAGAGGGTATTTATTACATACACATTTACAAACACGTTAGCATGCATTCTCCGTAATGGTCGGAAAATGGATTATCTTAATAATAAGTTCTCAGTACCATTTTGTGAAATGTATATAGATATATGTAATTATATTTTATAATTAAACAATTCTTTACAGATATATTGCGTTTAATTTTTGTTTCAGTGTCAAAGAGAACCCAGTGTAACCAAACAAAACATACCATTCTCCACCTTCAGCCGAGAGGCGAAACTCAACGCTGGTCTTTTTCTTACCAGAGCGAAGAAATGAAATTAATTTAAATAAAATTACTTTTGTGATTATTGGAGATCAAACCCATAACCAATGGTGTTTGTAGCCACTTTCCAATTTAGTGTATTATTATATTTTGAAATGAAACTATTTTGAACCGGATTGATCGCGTATATTATTAGTTTTCAAAAAAACATTTTTGAAACCCGACGTTTCAAACACTTTACAGTAGCCCGCCTGTGACCACGGATTAATCTGTTTAAAAATAGTTTCATTTCAAAGTGTGTAAAAAGCACGAAACCAAAGATTTATTAATATATTTGTAGAAGTATAAAATTACGATTTTACAATTCAATATATGACGTTTTACTCTGACGCTTACATACTACATGGGTACAACAAGGTCTCCGACAGACTTACTACAAGCCGAATAAACCCAAATTTTATTAATATTTATAAATATAATCGATAATATCGTATAATTTCATCATTAAAAGATACTTACGCTAACACAATAATCTACAACAGAATTGATTGCGAAGAATACAAGGATGAGGAAGTCACCAAAGTATATTGTTGCAAAATAAATTGGCCAGGTGTAGAAAGGTGATGTATTGTCTGAAATTTAATATATTTATTTATCTCGATTATATTTCTCTTCCGATGCATATTGAATGGAGAAATGTGGAGATTTTTGACACTAGGTTCTTTCTGACTATCCAGCTATGCGAGGAAAAGTGTGTAGCTAAAAAAAATGCTTTCTCCACGCTTGTTTTGTATCGTGAGAGGTACCCGGAAACAAGTTGGAAGTTATATTCTTTCCATTTGTTTTATTTTATTTATCTTCTACGACAGTTATTCGTATGGTTTTCTTACTTTAGAGAAATTGAATTCCAAGCCTAAGGACCAAACATACTTTGTATCTACACACTATTTATACTCATAAATTTTAACTCAAAGTTTTGTAAATATCTTGATAAATGTTAATACTTAAAGTTGAAGCAGCCGTATAAGAATTTCTGCGTGGCTTGTTAAGTTTGTACTCATAGCTTTACCGAAAATGGATCCATTTATATCCTAAACACCTCTTACAAAATTCTCAAATAAACTAGAAGTATAATTACCAAAATTCCAATATATAATGGTAGCATTCACCCATCGTTCACAGTATCTATCTAAAAAATATGACGTAAGAGCTCTGAATATGTACATAATTGCATTCGATGTTGCTATAACTCCGCTACCAAAACTTGGCCTTATCTGTAAAGTTTTTTTTTAAATTACATTTGAAAGATGTTGACCTTATATTTATTACTTGCTATCCATATATTTTATATTATACTCAAGTAAATTTTTGTAACCATATTTTCTTTAAAAATATAAAGTCATCAAAATATAAAAAAATGTCTGATAACAATGAAAATGCTTAAGAGGGAAAATGTATCGAAGACAATCACAGGTCGTCCACTGTTGAGATAAATAAAATGCCTAGGCACAGATTATGGGTTCGAGTCAACTGACAGCAAATAGTCGGAAAGGTGAGCGATATACAAATTCAACTGTTCTTGGAAAGCTATTAGGTTTTTTTGGGAAAGGCAAGTAATAGTTTTAAATGGTGTTCTATGGCAGAGACCTGTGTCCAGCAGTGAATATCTTTCAGCTAATGATGATGATCATATATGTAGCTTATCATAACAAAATAGCTATTTGAGATCCCCTTATCTCTTGGACTTAATGTTTACACAAAGTGCAATTTTTTGTTCACCTAACATAAAATATATCGTATAAGTAAAAATTCGAGAATGATTTGATTTATCTTATTATTTACTTGATTCTCATCCCCCAAAATACATTGGAAAAATTATAATACTTACTTTGTTTATGCTTCTTGAATTTACTACATGAACAATAGGTGGAGCAGTCATAGACTCAGCTAGGAGATCAAAATCAGCATTCTAGAAGAAACTTCGAGGTATTAAGAGATTGATGCCATAATATTACATTTAAGTGTCTGATTATACTCGTGATGGTTGTTAAATTGATTCCTAAACGTTCCTCTGAGGAACGCTTAGACGTGTTTAGACGCGTTCCCGTGGCCTAGGCTAGTAGTCGACAAAATGGAGCACCCGTGAGGTTTAAGTGGGTATACAGACCTACGGATTTCCTTACATTACAAAAAAAAGGAACGTTTATTCTTTTTTAATTATATTATAATTTAAGTTTTCCAAAGTGTAAATGATAAGTATGCGAGATTTTATTATTATATTAAGCCATCATGGTGCAGTGGGTCAGCATTTGACTGTAAGTGTGATGGTATTTGGTAATATTCCTACACAGGGGACTGATTATATTTATATCTGGTCCTTGCACCTCTCTGGTGCTCTTCTTAAATCCCATGTTTATATTGGGCTTAAATTACTTAATAAAGAAAAAATATTTAAAAAATCCCCCAAGTAGTATTTAACTTGAAAATCCATCCATTTTATTGGAGAACAAACTTTAGATCCGATGCGATATATATATATTTATATTTGTCGTTGCCAAGTTACTATAAATGAAAAAAATATTGATTTCCTCACCATTAAATAGTCACTTGTCATAGTGTCGGTAGATATAACTTCTTTTATTGGTATATTTTCATACGTTATTACAACGTGAGTTAATATAGCAAAAAGGGAGGCGCATAACGCCATATGAGAGTAGAAAAGCACCTATAATAACATTATTTTGTTACTTTTGAATTTAATGACCGTCGCAGCGCAATTGGATAGGACAATATATGTACAATAATAATAACATTAAGTCCGAAGTGCAGGTTGTGGCGAGCTATTGGGAAGTTGTAACCTCACAGACTTGAGACATCCAGAGGGGAAATGACATTTATGGCCCGTCTCTGGCTTGTCTTTACTGACGCATGAGCATGACGCAAAATTCTTAGTCGATCACGTGAATTTTGGGCCTAAAGTGTTACTCCACTTTTGTTAGGGCCTATTGTGTCAGAGGTGAATCACCGTCTACTAAAAATTCAATTTGAGGCTTGAAAAGGCGGACGTCCAATAGACATCCAATAGCCAAGTACTCAGTTCATCCAAGCTCCATCCCATGGACCTAGTTTGTTATCCATATTCTCTATATTTCATTAGAAAGGTTCATTTTCGCAGTATAGTAAGACAAAGCACGGGAATGAGCTTCCCCAGCAACACGCAGTGAAATGGATAGAAAGTAAATTAATACAAGGTTTTTATGCATGAAACGATGTCTATATAACAAATACGTATGAGTACTTAATTACAAAAAAATCCTCACTAACCTGCCAAACACGCTCTCTACAACATAACTGACGATAGCATAAGATTGCAAAGAGCCACAGAAGTAAAATAGAAACATTAACCATATCCCATTTATCACCATTAATATTAATAACAGACCTGGAAGTAGATATATGGTTAAAAGAATTATATATTAGATAGGATTTACTATTGTTTTTTAATAATTTCCAATCGCTATGGATCCAGGGTCCGTTAGCTATTTCTAAATTGTAGGTATTTCGGAATTGTTACAATATTTATGTCTGTTAATTGGTCTGAGAGCTAATATATAATTAACTATAGGTGTGTAATTCTTAAAAGGTTCCATAATATCTATCTATAGTTTCCTTTCTATGTATTACTTAATTAATATGACATTTCATACATTATCATTATATTTCAGTTGCAGTTGGGAGCATATAATCATATCATATACTGATATGAATCATATGAATCATATTATATGCATAACCCCTTTTATATCTTTAGTGGTCATACCACGTTGAATACACCGGTTCTCGTGCTATTTTGCCATTGTGGTGCAGTTGATTTTTTCTTTGAGAGAATTTCAGTATTCTGTCAATTATTTACATCTCTTGTCTGCATAGATAAAGTGCCGTGAAAAGGAACCTAACCTTCATCCTCCAAGCAATGCATATGAAGAGTTATATAATCTATCATCATATTTATAAATACTCCGAATAACTAACATTGAATTCTAAGCTCGGCAATATTTAATACCAACCAACACATTATACACATAAAATTGTTAGTGTCATACTGAGTGAATGAACTATAAGCTTCACGACAGACTAACAAACAATTTACAGCATTGGACAATTTCATATTTTGACCACTCTAGTGGTCAAAACATGAAATAGACCAGTAAAAAGTCCACATATTCTACTAACAAGGATCGAAAAAAATTATTGGGAACTTACGATAAGTTAAATAAAAAAACTTTAACACTAACTACCATTGTCACGAACAATGTTATGGAAGGGCATGATCAATAATTTTTAAAAAAAACTCTTAGAAACAACAATGCTCTAAAAACAAAGATAACTATCTCAAAAGAGAACGATAAAAGGAAAAATAACTTTAGAGTTTTTCAGCATAACGAAGAAAACGGAATACAAACTACAAGATAATTTCAAAAAAATAATGCGTGTCACAGAAATATCCAAAATCTACAGAATTGGGCAGCGCTCAAACAAAATTCGACCATTAGTTGTATCTTTTACAACTCATCGAATTACTTATGGAATGGAATGGAAATATTATAAATAAGAATTAGAAGTCTTTGTTAAGAAGAATAAATGTAACCTAAGGCATCTATCTCGCAGAACACTATCCTGAAAGTATTTTAGAAACTTGCAAATAGCTTCATCCAACTACTGCTGAAAGAACAAAGGAGGAAGATAAAATTGAAATACGACAAATTAATAATAAAATTTAACAGATTTTAATCGAGGAGTCACCAGATGCATCACAAATGAGCATTTAAAAGAAAGAAAATACAGATAGTATTCACCTGCAAATAATACATAAGGAATTATAAAATCGAACGAAATCGAGTATGTGTAATAGAAAAACTGCTTTCAGAACAAAAAACTAGAAAAATCTAAAAAATGGCTCCTTAACTTGGAATTTGGATAACAAAAATATAATAAAACAATGAAACGAAATAACAACAACGATTAATTCAAGCCAGTTGGTCTTAATTATCATTACCCTTCATTAAATTAAACTATCAAATACAACAGTATAAGTTCTAAAAATACGAACAATGAACTATAAGACAAACATACAAATAGACATACAAACGGGACTGGTAAAACTTGATGACATGTCTAAAAAGTAAGCATTATTTTAAGTAATATTTTTTATAGAATTTATATTAGAATAGTAACCACCTAAAAAAACTTACTCATAATATTTGATTTGTGCAAGAGAGAAGTTTTCCGTTTCTGTAGAGTAAAAGAAAAAATTATACGAAACGTTAGCGTTCTTAAATTTATTCGTAAACTCAGCCAAATTGTAGCAGTTGTACGTGAATCTATTGACCTTCACCACCTTTGAAACACATCTAAAAAAAACAAAAATTTCACGACAAGCAGGTAAGAAAGTGTATGCGATCGTCGCGTAATGGGATAATGCTTGAAATTAAGCGCAGTGCTTGTGGACTCGATCTCCATTAGTAAGACAATTGTATATATTTAAATTATTTTTATTTTCTTAAACTACTAAGAGTTTACACGGCCTTGAGTTCCACCACTCAATATGTAATATCTCGAAATTTTGCAATAACTTTTAGCTCTTCCTTCAGGTAATTTATTAGGTAACGTCACGTAAGTTCTTATAACAGTCAAAAAATATTTTTATAGGCCGATTTATAAAAATAGTGACGTTGACTATCGTTGCACAACGGTGAATCATCAGATTTCTTACCCATAATTATTGCATTGTAAGATAATATGTAAATTATATTGTATTACCTCTTCCAAGGCACCTTGTACACGATGCCCATTATAAAATATACAAGGTATAAAGAACTTCCATTCATCATTATTATCAGATGAAATATTCCTGCTATAGCAAATATCCAGTTGCAACCTGCAAATTATGGAAATTACGTATTATATACATATTAAAAAATATAAAATTGTGGCATATAATGTTTTTTTACAGATTTTCTTTAAATAATCAACACATTCAAAAATATCATTTTTATTTTCTACCAATTACAAATTTTAAATTTAGGTCACTTGAATTTGTGTGTTGAGTGTGCTGATGAATTGTACTGATACATTTTAAACAATGGTATTTTACGATATCCAACATTTCAATCTCTCTGGTCAGATAAAGTTTACTTGTGAAGTATTACCACTACGAGTAAGAAAATAAAAAGTACTTTCCGGTTTATATTACTGTCATTTAAACTAGGAGTTTCATGAAACATGTGTTAAGACATCTTTGGGATTGCCAAAGATCATATTATGTGAACTACTTGTGTTGTGGGTACGTTCGAATTAGTAATCAATGTTAAATTTGAAAATATTATACGTAATAATTTTAAAGCATTTCTTGTTACCTTTATCCATGTCTTCTATTCTTTGTGATATACTATTATGTTTTCTGCTCATTTAGTGGAGAACGCTTACATATTTTTAGTATTATCTATTTTTTATAAATATAAACAATAACAACAAGTCCCAACTGCCTTGTAACTTACCATGACATATGGGTGCCATTTTGGAAATGTATAAATGATAATCCGGAGCGTATGAACTTAGAAATAAATAAACATATATCATTGGTAAACTCTTGCATAGTACATTTGAAACGTAAAGCCAGAGAAATCTGTAAAGACAGATCTTGTTTTTAATTAAATTCAATATTTTTGGTACTACTACTAGTGGTATTATATTTATGCCTAAAATATCTTTCATATAAATTGTCAATTTGGTATTTTACTTTCTAGTTTAGTTTAGTTCCTTATTTATGGCGCTTCGAATGTGTTATGTATGAACGTTTTTGATTTCTTAACTAAAGACACTTAACCTAGTTACTGAAGTTTGATTATAAAATATTGACGGTATTTTATTAAAATATTATTATAAGCTATGATAAGTAATTTTAAGAAATAATTTCTGCATAATATTTTTAAAATTAATTTAAGATTACTAATTCTTATCCAATGTCTCTCAAATGACAATATGTTATTCAGATTCAGACCCTTTTGAAATTAGTTCATGTTAAGAGGTAGAGCCTAACCCCACACTACCAGGAAAATGGTTAAATACAATTATTCCTTCCATCTCTTCTATCCGATTATAGAATCGGTGTATAGTTAGATCACACTTATTTTTTTTTATGCATGATAGGCTAATGTTTTATATTTCATGTTTTGTACACATTGCGTGCTGTCTTCTTATTATTTTATCTTTTCGTGTGCTTATGTTAAAATCATTTTATTTATTACACTTTTCGCTTGATTACGGTATATTGCGCTTTTAGATACGTCTAACATACTAGCACATACGTTTTATTTAACTAAACGTCGCTTTTTATTCTACCAGACCAGAGAATTCTTTTTTTTAAAACAATGGTTTCCCCGCGTTAAGACAGCCATCTCGTGTACATGATATCAGACACTGTCCCACTGTGTCACGCTGGCATCTACTACATGAATATATTGTCTCGGATGAGATTATAGTAATATAAAAGCAAAGAACTAACTAACACATGGATAGGTACTAATGGATGAAATACCTGTTTAAATTATTTTGTTGCCTGCACAATATCTCCAATTTACCGACGTTACATGTGTACATTGAAAAGTAAGATAACTTTTGGACCAGACTTGCTGTGATCAGAGGTTTTTTTGATTTTATTTCTTTCTGTTAAATTAAAAAGTTACTTTATAAATTTTCATAATTCAAAATAAAAACTAGTATCCGTACAATTGCATTACAATAATATATAATTAGTCCGCAAAAATATACACGATTATTTAAAACTAAGCTGATCACTCCTAGTGTTCGCTTTCAAAAGGTGGACAAATCATTTATGTTGTATAATAAAATTCCAAAAATAATGTCAGACTTGCAAATTGAACAATTTAAAATCAAGATAAAATATATATTATTGAGGAGAGTTATAGATTATGCTGTCCAGGAATACTATTCTGATGTTAATGTGTGATGCTCACTCAGGAGGCTAATGATAACTATGAACTTATTGTAAAATGATATTTGAAAGGAGCAATCGTCGGGTTTCTCGTTGGCTCTTCTCCGCAGAACTGCCTTCCAAGCCAGTGGCTTCCAAGTCATAGCTTTCGCTATGACTGACAATACTGACATTTTATGTTAATTGACATTTTATTGTAATTGATTCGAAAGTGCTTGTAATAGCCTATTTCAATAAAGGATATTTAGATTTTTGATTATATAGCTGGTTTCGTGTAGATGGTTGCAGTGTGAACACACCCGACAATAACATGACTATCACCAAATGCACGCAAGTGACGCTAGATATAATGATTAAGCAAGCGATAAGCTTTGAATACACATCCATCGCGTTTACAGTCAGACGCTCTCCTACTACGCTACTAGGATTTTAATATTCGATCTGTTACTAACTGTAGGCATCACATACAGATTTTGGTGCAAAAATAATCTTGACGACTCCGCCCCCAAGGAAACATCAGTCTGACCACCAAGCTGCCACTCTGTTATAGATGTCTTATTAGTACCTTCACCAAAACTTAAAGTATTATCCATTATTGAAAATAAATATTTGGCAATCTTATGTCACTTCTGACAGACGAATTGGAAATATTTACTTTATATTATGGGTTGCCAGTTATTCTAATTATATTTCAATGGTTGCCCCCTGTATCTTCGTTTGCTTGGATCTTATAATCCTATCCAAACCTATACACGTGTCGTATAGAAAATTTGGCCTAAAATAATAACACCTTTACTACTACTACTACTAAAATATAAAGTAAAGTACTATATAAAGCTTATGCCATTATAAAAACATATATTAATGTTTATATGAAATAATAAAAAAATCTATTATGTACATGAACGATTTAAAAAAAATATTAATTGGATCCGATAATATATCGATATCAGAAGCGATAAAACTCAGTTAAAGTTTTGTCTGGCTGCCTGTCAAGTTGAGCGTCAATCAAGTACAAAATACTGGACACCAATTAATGATTTTTGTCGTAATAGTAACTATTAGCCTTTTGTACATCTAGTATAGTTGTTATGCTAGAACCCTAACGGCTGAACTAAAGCTCATAAATGTCAAAGGCTTAGGAAAAGTTATTTAGCTTCATAAATTCTTAATGATGACATAAGAAAATTGAAAGTCGAGAACATTTGGCGTTTCATATAAATTGTTTTAAGCCCTAGAACCTAAAAGGAATAAATATTAGGAGCCTAGTAATTTTAACACAAAACAGAAACACTATTGATGTAGTATTCAAAGTAGGGCTTAACTAAATTCTAATTTCCTTACGACGACTTTGACTTATCTAGACTTTTCATTTAGACTGTATAGTTCGGTAGTACGATTCAGTTATTGAAAGCAAGGTGGTCCACAACTGTTTGAATTTTTTTATTCATTAACACATATTTATATTTGATAAAATTATATTTAAGCGAGATCGTAGTAGTCACGTAGGTCCTGCGGGCAAAGCCGCGAGTGGGTCGCTAGTTATGAAATATGAGTATTTTCATAACGGTGAATAACATTACTAAGTCCCCACTGCCATTTTGCTTTAGCATCTCATTTCTTAGTTCATCGTGTTGTTATTTTTTATACTTTCACGTCAGATGTAAGAGCGTTTCATTTTAATTTACTTTAGGCGAGTGAAGGTTGCATCATTGCATCAAATGTTCTACCAACGCGCGATCATAACGAAAATTGCTCAGCAAGTGTTATTCACACACATAGAAAATTAAAAAACACTCGTATCAAATGTACCAAAATTTATAATCATTGTTTTGGACTCGTATAAAATTCCCCAGCATTCACATTTTTATATAAAGTGTGTAAAAAACACTTTTAATATATAGTTTTACAAGTGCAGAAGTAAGCCAACAGGCTCCTAGTAAATAATATTATTGTACAATATATTTGTAGAGATATATAGAATGCGTATTAGGCAGAGAGACACTTTACTTTCAGGAAATACGTGATTTAATGACTTTGGGTTTTTAATATTTGTAGTTTCAACTAAATCATCAGCATCTTCACTGTTCCCCAACCTATCCAAATAAACGAATTTAATAAATTTGCACTTTAATACATTCGGTTTATTTATTGTGATGGTTGTGGATTCGATCTCTTATCATGAAAATGTTTAAATTTGAATTGCCATGGTCTGTCAAGACCAAGCACGGTTTTGCCTCTAAACGTACAATGTATTTTAACTGGATAGAATAGCCAATTAATTATAATAACAACTGGAAAGAGCAACTGTAGAATTTCTCGCAGGCTTTGTGTTCGTTCGACGATTCAGAAGAACTTGCAAAATTCTATTTGAATAAAACATATTTTGAATTTGAATTTGAACACCAATTGTAAAAAAAATAAAATTGTTTGTTTAATCTCATTGTCTACCCTGAAAATAGCATGAAGAAAAAAATATAAGTTGTAAATAAAATTCTATTCTTAATTATTAACTACTTGTTTGAGACTTATTGTGCTTACGAAAGTCATAATAAATTGTAGAAAAGAAAAGCTAGTATTAAAACTCTTTCTAATTAAATGCAAAGTGAAAGTGATTTTAAAAATAAAAAATCAGATCTTCAGCATTTATATTTATTCTAAAAGACAGTGATTAGGACTATTGAGGAACATCTAAGGGTTACAGCTGCTGGAGACTTAGTATAGAAACATTTTCAACATACGATTTACGATATTTTCCCTTAAACTGTCTTAGTCCAAGTAGAACGCTATATATCTATATATTATTGCTATCGTGATGTACATCCACTTTTAAGAACTTAGCTCGGCTTTGCTTATTTTAAGTGTTTGCTTAAATATCTCGGTGCTTGTGACGCTATGAACTATAATGTATAAAACAGTTTATTATATGTACGTAATTTTGCTGTAGCTAAAGAGAATTTTGTGATATGTCAATTCTTTTATAAACATATCCTATAGTGGAATTTGATAGCTCAACTTTCGAGTTCAAACAGAGACTTTCTAATAGTATCATGATAATGTAAAAAAAACTTATTGCTAATTGTAAGCGCACAGTGTATTTCTGGACTGTCGGTAACAGCGTGATTCTGGACTAGGTTCTCCCTTTCTTTAATATTTTTAAAGTGTTAATCACACACTTAGGAAATAGAAAAACATATTTATAGAAAATGTATAAAAATTTGCCGTAACTTGGTGTTGCCGTTGCACGCACTTTGAACGCATGGCTTAGCGGTCAGAGTGCTTGGACGGTTTCCAAAAGGCGCGGATTCGAATCCCGCTGCGTACAAATTTTTATACGTTTTCTAAAAATATGTTTTTTAGGTTATCTCTATAATGCGTTAAGATAAAATATAAACCAAAGTTTAAAAGATTAACTTCATTTGCCTGAAACTGTTCCCTTAGCTGTCTGCTGACGTAGTCTTTTGGACCCCAATCAGGTACAGGTTTAAATAAATGGTTCCAACCTTGTAAAGAAATAATTAAATTCTTCAACATCTTTAATTTAAAGGATATTAGACAACTAAGCTGTAACATTCTTACTGAGCTACGTTCAATTCTTACACATTTTAAAGACTTTTGTTACCATATGTATAGAGTTTTTATACAAAGTTGCGCAACACGATTTTATTTTTCCAAAATTGGGTGACTAAAGTAAGCTCTGCACTTTTATTATATTCATATTAGCACGTAATGGCCGGAAATGCGTGAAATTCCATACCGCAAAATGTATGTAGACAAGAGATACACATTTTACAATGACACAGTCATTAACAGATATAGTGCGCGAGTAAAATAGTTTAAATATAATTGCTTGTGTAATGATTGGAGATCGAGCTTTCAACCGATGGCGTTTGCAGTCGATTTCCAATTTATTTAGGTATACAAAATTGAATGCGAAAATATCAAAGAATTTACTATATCAAAAGTATTATTAAAATATACTTACGATAACACAATAATTTAAAATAGCATTGATTGTGAATAATGGAAGAATGAGTAAATCACCAAAGTTTATTCTTGCAAAATATATTGAAATTGAATATTTTTATTTATTGCAATCGCATTTATTTTGGAACTGAGATTCAGCACAGAACTTAAACATTGATTATAAACAATATTCTATAAAATTTATATTTAGAATAAAATTAAAGAAGTTTACAAAAGCTTTTTAGCGTAAACTCAAATTCTAGAACATTTTCTAAGAATTGTACCGTTATACAAAGGTATAATATGTGAAAATTTAATTACCATATGACACGATTACATCGAAGACGTCGGAAAGTTCATTGTTCTGAAAGTAATAAGCCAACATTGAAGCCTAACAAGACGTGTAACTTCAAAATATAGAGTCAAAATATCAAAAACAACCTTATGTTATTGAAAATACTGGAGATTTTGATTTGAATAAGAAGACAATTATGTCAGTAAATTTAAGGGACGACGATGTTTCAAAGACGTTCAATTAGTTTTTAATTTATGCATGAATAGTTAGTTATCTATAATTATACTATTATTCTTATTTAAATCACCAAAAAGCTATACTGTTAGCCTGAATAAATCCAGATTTTTATTAAAAGAAAAAAAAGAAATTTGTATTTTCCGTAAAAATTGTAACTATTCCATTATCTGTACAGATGTTAAATTGTTGACCTTTATTACCTTTATTCCTGTCCAAAAGTAATCCTATTTTTAGAATAAGATATATATACGGAGGGAATTCGAGTTCCGTAACGATCAAATTTGTATATTATATATATATTTTAATATTAAATTAAATTAAGATAAATATATATATATTTTTCATATCCAAAGTGTGTAAATAACACTTTAAAAATATCAAAATAAATAGTCGTTAAGTTTTTCGCTTAATAAAACTACAGTTTTAGTATTAAGACGTAATACAATAAGCATATTGAAATTCTGTATAAAAGATTGTGAACCTGTGAAGAAAGTTCAACGACATAACAACTTTGAACGAATAGCTAAATTGCAGATGATATAATAACTTAGGCATTTTATCCAGGTTCAAGCTCAGTTCAAGTTATAGGCAAGTTCTCGTCACCTAGCGTCAAGACACCCCTCCCTTTCTCTAGTTTCCTACCGAAATCGAGATAATAAGTACTTAGTGGCGTAACTCAACGTCACCCTTGTTACTCCTAATTCCATTGCGTAGGTATAATTCGAATAGACATAATCAAATGCAAATATAATTTTAAATCAAATATACCGCCATATAACTCAATGACTTCAAGATTTAAACCCATAAACATTATATAAAAACAAGGCACTAATTCGATAAACACATAGTCTAAAATTTCATACAATAAACAACGGATATAATATTACAAAAATGAACTGATAAGCTTTTAAATGGCCGCGCGCCCGTTTCGCTACAATGTCCTCAAATTGTAGGAACAGACCGTTCTAACTATTAAGAACTTCGTTTTGTCTCTTTGCCAAAGGATTACCATATTGTGCTTATTACTAGGTAGTAAAAAGTTCGTATCATAAACAATTGCCCTTCAACCGGTATATTGTTGGTAACTAAGGAAAGCTAGCTTACGTTTTATTTTATTTTTAATATTTTTTGCATACACGGTGGTCGTCGGTACGATTCTCATTTGAGGGAATGATTAAGTTCACATTATTTTCACTTATTCGCTCTAGTGAGACGGCGAAACGTGGCGTTGAGGTCCACCACCACCCATCATACTCGTACAATGTTTCAGATTGGGCGAAAAGTGGAAAGCAGATTTTTTTACTTAGTGCTTTTTTATGTAGCTTGATAGGTAAAAGAAATTTAACTACGTTATACCATAAGCATATATTTTTTTCAATATTTTGTAGAATTTACTTTATTAAAAGTCTTTGGCTCGATTTTAGTCGATAATTTTTATTTCTTAATAAAAACAAGAGTTCCCTTTGAAAATATGAATTGTCCCTTTGTAGTAACTGTTTGTATACTTTAACTAACATTCGATATTTTTTGAATAAAATCGAAATATTTTTATAAATATATTTTGCCTACAACTTGCATTTGGTGTACCTTGTAGTTTTAGCCTGAATATTAATTTCTGTTAGGAACAGTAACAAAAAATATTATAAATTTAGTACAAAAAGGCAAAGCACCTGATAGGCCGACGATCTGGTAAGGACAATCCGGAATACGCTGGATGCGGGAACCAAAGGGCCAATCATCGTGGAGATCCTTGAGGACCTTTATCCAGCAGTGGGCGTCGAAAGGCTGAAAGGATGAGGGGGAGGATAGCAGGTTTAGTTAGTTTTGTATTAGGAACCGTTTTGTGCAGACAAATTAAAACTCTTTTTCTATATATTTATTCAAATTATTAATTGAGGCCACCATGGCGCAGTGGACAGCGTCTGACTGTAAACGCCATTGGTTGGCATTGGTTGTGGGTTCGATTCCCTCTCGGGGGATTGATTGTGTTTACAATTATTTTAATTTCTTCGCTTTGATATCTGAGAGCCCGTCGTTTAGTTCCTCCACTCAACTAGTCTGAATTTTAGACGGAAAGTGGAGAACGGAGTATATTTTTTTGATAATATAGAATATTATAGCTTTCGTGTGAAAAAAGTATCACTCTGAAATCTGTAACCATGCCAGCTTTACTTTAATTCAAAGGCCCTATTATGTCTCTAGACAGTTCAAATTAAGTAACAGCCTCTACAACGTAGGCTAACTTGTATAAAACATTTAAGTGTATGTAGGTAATGCTGTCATATCATAACATAATGAAAATGTCACAGAAATACGAGGGTTTGTATGAATATAATTAAACTTAAGCTACTAACAGACAAACCATTTATATGAAAATAATTAATAGAATTAAGCAATATTTTAGGCTATTTTAGTATAAAGCTGTAGTGCAGTGGGTTAGTTTCTAGCTGTAGTTACGGTGGTTGCGGGTTCGACCTCTGGGGAGAGTTAATATATTAAAAAAACAAGAAATATGCTTTATTGTACACCACAAGTTTACAAAAAACAACAAAAAAAATGGTAAAAGAAAATAAAATGTACAGCAGGCGACCTTATCGGTATAAGCGATCTTTTCCAGGCAACCTCTTAAGGTTTCCTAGTATTCCTACATCTTAATGTAGGAATAGTTAAATTGGTAGGTGGTGTACTTGCTTCATACATACATATAATTATATAAGTACATACATATATATATTTATATATATACAAACATAAGCATTCTTATTCCTCGTTCTGGAAAGGCAAAGGGTGGTGTTGAGTTACATTATATACAATGTCTTGGATTCGGGTGAAAATGGAAAAACGCAGCATCTTTTCAGCCTTACACTGTTTTCAGTATAGCAGGGTATGCACATTGCACATTTTGCAATAATATACAATTTATAAATTTAAGCCAAGTTTGTGATTTAAGCGCGAGAACGCGAAAACGCGGGCGGGCGAAAAAAAGGGAATAGTTTAGTCATGTAGTTTACGCAGTCGAAGCCGTGAGCGGCTCGCTAGTTAGAGAATACAAGTTTTTTGTGATTTTTATTATATTTACTCTGTAATCTGTTCATAGTAGCGTTCTGGCCTAATTTACTTTTTGAAGTTTTAATTTTAAAAGCAGCATATGCACATGCACAGGGTAACCTTAAGGGGCATTTATATTTATTTTTTCAACAACACGGGACGGTGTTAAGTAACCGTAAAATAATCTATATAATAAAATCAAATCCAACAACTGTCTCCGATCTAACAAACTTTTGCGATTAAAGTATTCTAAGCAACTTTGTTATGTCCGCAACAGTTGAGCTTTATTACATGGTTTTATTCATTATTAAAAAAATACCTTCTGCATTTCTTCTTTTTATAAACTATACCCGTGACAAATTTAATATTTCTCCGTCAGTGTAATTTTTGTAGATAAACAGCTACGAAGTTTTTGCTTTACTCATTTATTTATGTATTTAATCAATAATAGTGAGACAGAATGTTGCTATTTATAATACTAAATTACAAATAGGGCCGGAGAAACTAGGACTACATTTATCTAATATACAAGACCTCGAGTAAAAACAAATATTAGCTATTATTACAAACTATTCTATATTTCGGCCTATGTATCTAACCCAGAAATTAAAGTTTATTAAGTATCTATATATTATGAAAAATGTAAGTAAGTATCTATATATTATGAAAAATTTTATTTATAATAAGAATAATATCCCAGACGATATTTAAATCAACTACAACTCATAATTCGACTGATGATATGGAAAATCTCTACTTCATTATATATTTTTTTAATTCATAATCTAAATATAACAATCCCACCCTGAATCTTATAATAATCACGTTAAAAACAAGATATGATCCCACAGAGCCACGATGGCCTATTTCTTCTTAAATATCATTAAAAGAAGAAATTAGTAAATTTTTAAGCATTTCTATCTCAAACAAGCCTACTTGTTACATTTCTCGGTAGAGTTTAATTAAAATTATATGAAATGTACAGGACGTGGCACGCGCACTGTATAGACAGACGGTGTGGAATTTTTACTGACCCACTCTAACGAAATTAGTTCCCGTGGAATTTTCGTAAACAGAAGGGCATCGGTGTTTAATTTAATAAATTTTGGAGGGCTCAGTTTAGTGCGTAAGTTACTTTCGTTTTGTGGAATTTATAAAATAAGTTTCGTTTAGTTTACATTATCTCGATTTCCTCAGTTCAGTATATCCATACTTATCACTTCGCCAATGTCACGTTGTATGGAGAATATACGAAGGAGATTTATAGGTAAATAAGAGATAAATTGCAATATTTTAGATTACAAGTTGAGAAGGGATCCAATAATAATTCCTACCTACCTTCACCTATAACAAAACAGACAAATATTTACAATATATAAAGTAAGTTGTAGTAATAAATAATATTTTACAAAAGGGTTAGTTGACAATTTTATATTGCTATATTTAATATATTTACATAGAGGTCTAAACACAAACATTAACAAACACTGAACACTAAGGGGACGGGGAACTTTATGAGGAAGACCATCATATAAAGGGCGAATTAATTTGGGACGAGAGAAAATAATGTGAGAAGCGGAGCTTCCGTCCAGACCACATTCAAATAACGAGTGGCCCCTGAGCCTGATGTTCGCCAAATTCACAGGTGTGCATGCATCTATGCTTGAGCATGCATCCAACGCGCAAGCAACAGATAGTTGATATAATCCTCCGTTAAATATATTTTTGATTATAAAACCAAGGCCAATTAAAGAGCCTTTGTCAGAATCTGTGCAGGATTTTGGGCTTTCGGAAAAGGAAGGATAAACATACACATTTTGGATTGAAGGTTTTAACACCGGTGTCCACGACCCCGTGTAAAACCAGCGTAGCTACAAATGCGTTGCCGACCTTTGAGGTGGAGATAGACGCGCCCTTTGAAATTACCCGTGTAGTATGCCGCTAGGTGGTACGTATCTCAGCTTCAGCAAGGTAGAGAGAACCAAGGTAGTGTATTTATGGTTTTATTTAAACACTACGTACATGAGTTCCGTACATTTGTTATCTTTTTCTAAGTAATTACGTGAATAATAATTAAATTATTTTTTCTACTAAATAAAAAAAATGGTGGTTCTTAACACCGTACTTTGTATAGTCTTAGAAAATTAAAACTTATTCAATTTTTAAGTTTAAAAAATAAATTTGAAAATATAGTCGTCACTCAATACTCGCTGCAGTATCAATTGTTTTCATATGAGAATTATTATTCTTGATTATGCAAATAATTGTTAATAATATACAATATGTAATGAAATTGCTTGAAATAGACGTCGATATGTCCAATATTCCAGCTCGGGACATATAATTTTTATTTTATAATTAAATGGGGTTGACATCGTGGTGCAGTGGACACGTCTGACTATGGACTAGTATGAACTAGTGGAACATGGACGATGGTTGTGGGTGCAATTACCATTTTAGGGAATGATAATACGTAAATTCATTTTCATTTCTCCGTTTTGGTAAGAGAAAATGCAGCGTTGAGTTCCGTCCATCCGTCCGTTCCGTTTATATGCAACCGTAAATTTAGAAAATGTATAAAAAAATTGTAATTAAAATATAAAAAAAAAGCGGGATCACACGCCTCTTGAAAACCGTTCACGGTTTACGGTGTAAATATATGTTTTTCAATTTCCTAAGTGTGTAAATAACACTATAATTTTTTTTTTTAAATAATAATTAACCGTCTTGCGCATTACCGCTATATTTAGCTAGGTCAAAAGTTATACGCTTGTTACAACAATTTTTATTGTTTCGATTTCAGAAGAGAATTTTTTTAAAAATTCTGCTACCTATACATTATTTCTACGAGCAATCGCAAGAGAGAGAGTGCTGTTTAATTGAATAATTTTATGTATAATAATAATAAATATCGTAAATATATTTTTGAAGATACAAATGAAAAAAGAATGTTTCGTAAATCGTACGGCATTCAAGACGCGCCTCACATAAAAACATTCTTATATCTTCCCTTATCAGGCTGTACTGTGGTTTAAGCGACAGTCATATCACAACTATATTTAGAATTACCACATACGGAAGTTGAAGCTACGATTTTCGTCTTAAAACTTAAAAATAATCACATTTGTATTAACTATGTCATAAGTACAGAAATTTATAATTATTTTAGTGGATCTTAAGGTAGGTACTGTGTATAGAACTTTGTTTTTATATAATACATTAAATTATAAAAAGTTTGAAATAAGAAGCAAATTCTTAATTTTGACAATTGGCAACATTAGTTTGCACAAACAAACAAACAAACGGCGTGGGTAAAAAAGTTTTATAATGGTGAATTTGGTATCTCGAAAGGTTGGACATATGAACAACAAAGTATAAGTTTTCATATCACTTCTCTACGTACCTATTTGGTTCTTGAAGATGTTCACATCCACCGATGTGGCAATATCATATTCAACTCCCTATCAACCTTAGGCGAGCTAGCTAATATTGCAGACAATGCACAGCCGAAACTACTGGACACAAGGAGCTGAAATTTGGCATATATGTCCCTTGGGGAGTCTAAAAGAGCACTAAGAGGGGATTTTTTATATAGTAAACTCGTGTGGGATTCAAAAGGGTGAAAAAAATTGTATACAACTTTAAAGTAAAAAATCTTCGCTTAAATTCAAATCACAAGTTACAGTCGCAGTTTCAGTTAAATTGTCGAATAGCGAAGTTTTCGTAAGTATTGCATCTGCAATGTACAGAAAATGAAACTTAGTCATACATTAATCACATTTACTACATTTCTCTAATTAAATTGAAATGTTATTCTCAAACAGAACAAAGAAATACTTTTAAAAATGGATTCGATCTTTACTTAGCGGCATTTATGTTTAATATTTTCGTTACCGTACACTGAACATTACGTACACTCATTTAGGTTTTCCTTTTACCGTCGTATGTCTATTGGATTTTCTAATGTTTATCATACATCTTTCCATAAAATTTTGTCATATTTTAAGTGTCCGGTAGTGTTCCTTTGTGGAAGCCCGAGTTTGATATCCATATGTTAAGTCAGGAAACAGACAGGTTTTTTATTTTAAATAATACCATACTAATTTAATATTACCTAAATCATTTCCGTTTTCGCTTATAACTTACATCGCCATGTAAATCGTAATCAGGGGGTGCGATAAATCCCGCCTTATATGATAGTGCGGGGATTGACGACGCGGTAGCTAAAATTCTTATTTATGTCCAGTTACAAAGACGTTTTGAGTTATTCAGGTCGCGATACGTGACGTTGCCATGGAAACGGTGTTTGATAAGAAATGTAGTACGGGGTTCAATTTTATGAATTACTCCTTGGGTAGTTAAGATTTATATGTACAAGTTTAAGCTATGTGGGTGTTAGATAAAAATAACTGAAATATTAAGGTAGAAAAGCTTATAATAATTGCAAATAAATATATTTTTATAAACAGCTTCACGTTTTTTCATAACTGGGTAGTCAGAGAGAACCTAGTACACTCCGTTTCCCACTTTAGATTTCTATAAGGCATAACATAATAAAATTTGGCACTTTCTTGGTAAATATGAGATGTATAAACGCATAAGCATTGAAGTCGGTACTATATGATATTTGGCATATTTGTAGTGAAACATTTTGCAATTCATTTACTTTGGTTAAACAAGGTGGTCGAGAGGGAGGATTTAATATTTCCATTATCTTTATTAAGTATGATATGCTTGAAAATAAAATATTTATAAATTAAGTATGACTTTGTGTGATAAGCAACTCACGACGTTGAGTTAAGCAAAAACTCTATATAGGCTGAAAGCCGGAAAATAGTCTACAAAATCTTAAAATTCTAAAAGGATAAATCTAAAAAACTCAAAATATTGTCACAAACACTGTACGCTAGTATCTTTCAAACTTCGTTAGATAAGTGCCTTTATTCAAGAAAGCCGTTTGGTGCAGAGTCGAAACTTCTAGATAATACAATTGAAAACGCTGAAGTCGTGATATTCAATACTGAGACGCTTGTGAAAGTTGATTTTATTTCTGTTACAGCCAAGTTTGTCGTGAAATGTAGCGGTTAAGCTACGTGATGTAGAGGAAAAGAGATTTAAGAACAACAATAAGATTTTAGAATATGTATTTTTACTGATTTTTATCGTAAGTAGAGTTCGTTGAAAATGGAAGATTTTTTATATCCGTTATTAGAAACGTTAAAAAATTCGAACCTGCAACTCTTGGAAACTGTAAATTACTCTGACGTTTATAGCATTTACAGCAGTTACAGATATATTTTTATTTTCCATTAAATACATAAGCCATACATGGAAACAGTATTAGAAGTATAAATATAGGTGTCGATCGTACATTTGTTAGACTTTACTCATTCAATGCATTTGGTTTTAATTTTTAATTTCTGTAGAGCGGGTAGTTTTTAATAATAAACTCCGAAAATTTGATTTTAAATGCTTTAAATGTATTAATATATTATCTTAATATATCGAATGTAAGCTATTCTTTAAGATAATATGATAATTTACCATCAGGTAAGTTATTATAAAATTGTGCACACTTGTAGTTTTTTTTCAAACTAAGTCCTGGTTTTCGGCAGAGCTAGTAAGCTCGCACGACGTGATCGCGGCGTACGCTTAATAAATTATATTAAGTTAATAAATTATAGTTTAGCATAAATTTAACTATTAAAACTTTTTCTGACAAGTATGCATGTAT
Source organism: Podotricha telesiphe (assembly GCA_038994665.1). Classification (NCBI taxonomy): domain Eukaryota; kingdom Metazoa; phylum Arthropoda; class Insecta; order Lepidoptera; family Nymphalidae; genus Podotricha; species Podotricha telesiphe. Next base: position 259,498 of record JAOYRR010000489.1, read on the forward strand.
TGTTAATATGTATTCATTTCTATTGTTATGTTAATATGTGTTTATTAATTTACTTTCTTTGTATATTATCGAATTTGAGGTTAGGAAGTTACAGAATTTTTTTTTTTATTATTGTGAAATTAAAGATAAAAACTAGTATATAACCTATATTTCTAACCTTCTCCCATAGTAAGCAACTAATAACCCAAATCTTTTCCCAATTGCAGTACACGTACGAACGGAACGGAAGTCTAGTAACAAATCACATCCATCCATCAATTATGTGTCCGTCCCAGCGACTGAGTGAAAACTATGTAAAAATACTTAAACTAAGATATGCTTAGTCAGCTTAATGCTTTTTAAAATGGCGGAACACAACAACTTATTTAAATATAATCATTGCTTCGAAAGGATCGAACCCACTTACCCCCACACGGAAACACTGCGCCACGATGGCCTAATCATAGATTCTACATGCGATTCATTTATGCACTATTGTAAAAAATATTGACTTTCTGTACTCTCGCCTCCTTATAAAATTTAACTCTGTCAAATTTCATACTCTGTCCTCCTAATTCGAAAAAAAAGGAGGACAAAATATAAATAAAATATTGAAATAAGTTATAATAATTTCATTTTACAGTTATTGCCTGTTAAATTTTACCAGAGCTGGTAAGAATAATCAATATATATATATATATATATATATATATATATATATACATTGAAGATATATTAAAAAATATATTATTAAGGGCATTTATCAATGCAATAGAAACCAAAACAATATGTTTTTTTCTGTTTTGCTGTGTGTTTCAGCACTATATCTCAGAAACGGCTAAACAGATTTAAATGAATAACATTTATTTGATTCCAATCGGTTTATAAATAAAAAATGGTTGTAACCATTTAAATTATAAATTTAAGCAAATTTTGTGCTATAAGTGAGAACGCGGGTGGGCGAAAAAACTAAATAGTATAGTCATGTACATGTATTAGTACTATAAAATATAATCATTTCCCTAAGTGTGCATCGTACCCACAACCATTACGTTAAAAATATAACTTTTCGCAGGCATATAAGACAAAAACTTGGTATTTTACACCTCAGTCTATTCTATTCTTATAGTAAGTCTATGGCAACACATACGTTGCTGACAGCAAATAAGCTCCAATATTTTTAATATTAACTTTAATTCAGTAGATAATTACTACACTTTGTATTGAAAGATTTAATTTATTGTTGACTAGACTTGAAATTACCAATTACGTTATAAAAGTGATATGATATAGTTATTTGGAAACAATTTAGAAATGCTGTCGTACCGCTGTTGGGACACGTTGTGAGTTCGATTTTCCACTATTGATAAACATAAATATTTAAATATTTTTTATTCTTCCAAATCTAAATTAACACATACACGGGCGTATCAATTGAGTGCAAATTAGAAAGAAGTATCTTAATACCACATTCACAAAAGGGGCCCAATCTTCGGTATAGTAGGAAATGTGTAAATTTGGGTAGTTTTATCTTTAATAGTAGCCACCATGACAGGAGTGGCCTTGGCAACGTGTATGCTACTTCATACAGACGTGTTTGAGAATAGAAGTATGTGTTGTTACATTTATTTAATTAATTTAAAATAGCTTTAATGTGTTATTTTAAAAAATCTTAGTAATGCCCACTCCTCTATACAAGCTATAACTGTGTCAAATTGTTGCTTCACATATTAATATATTATACGATAATTAAATTATTAAAAAATTGATTCAGAATAACTACATCGCATTTTTTATACAGTTATTGTCTGTCTGTATATTCCGGCTAATCTTTGGAATGGCTGGACCAATTTTAACTGGACTTGCACTGGTAAATAGCTGATGTAATAAGCAATAACTAAAAGGCTACTTTTATTTTAACAACATACAAGACAAAGCTGGTCCTTAATATAAACTGGCTGAAAGACAACGCATAGCCGAAACTACTGGACATAGAAAGCCGAAACTTACCATGTTGGTTCCATGATAATTAAGTTAGCATTTTTCAAAATTTCCACAAGACAAATAAACTCAATGTTACGTTTTTACGTAAACTTCTAAACTTCAACTAGTATTTTACAAACTTTCAAAAGCACTTACTAAAAATTTTATTTTGAACAGAATATCTAAGGAAATTAATGTATTGTATTATGAAGCAAACGTGCCCTTGGGTATATTCACTTCAGTACAACTTCGCAGCTTCAGTTTGAAGGTATTTCCCTAGAGAGCTAACGTGCTAGGTTTAGACAATATATCAACTATTACTTAGTTTCATAACGATTTCCGTTAACATTTAACTTAAGTAATATATAACGCTTAAATGTAGCAATATTTTGGCAAATATCTTAATCTATAATTTTATACAAATCTTTTAATTCTTTATACATTTTGCAGCTTTACAGTATAGTGTAGGTAGAAATAATCTAGTGTCATTGCACTTCGTAAAGAGTAGCGAAAACGCTTTGTGCCAGTATGTTTTTGGTTGCGTGCAGGTTGATGAAACTTATCTTAATTAAAATAAATGAAATGAATAATGAATTTAATTTAAAATTAAATAGAAATAATTCATACATAATGTAAATTCCTCCGAGTGAAGATCGGATCTACGTTTTCAGTCTGATCCTGTTCCACTTCGCCATAACGATTTAAAATTTAAAACGCTATTTTAGATAAACTTCTATTTAGACATTAATATGCTTTTTGCATATTTCCAAATTAAAGTAAGATTTTTTTTTAATTTTATAATTATTGAAATTTTATTAAAATCTGCTTAAAAAGTTACCTGCAAACCTAAACTGTATTTTTATCCAATTCTAAAGAATACATAGTTCATTCAGATAGCTTTCAATCACTCGCCTTATTTTTTAGCCATAATATTAATTATTTAATATTTTGACTTAAAAAAGGTTATTGAGACATTAGGAGTATGCGAGAGAGATAAAATCGTATCATAACTGTTTCTATTATATATAAAATGACATATATTGGTATATAATGAAAGCACACAACAATATGTTAGCTATTCTGACAAATTTGCAAATTATTTATTTTCGCTCAAAGTGATCCGACACAAATTGCGATACGATTTTGTATAGCGTAATCTCAGTAGATCTTTGCGTGACGTGTTTGAAAATAAGAGGATTATTATATTACTGCCTTAACTCCGGATGTGGGAAAGTGTGGAAAGTATTAAGATATGGCTAATCTATGTGAATTTAAATGAGCTTTGTTTAAGTTGTCTTAAGATTGTCTATTTTCTTGACTTTTGTTGTAAAATTTAGGAACAGTAAAGGAGACGGGTGTCTTATATTGGCAGAAAGCAAAGATATATGTAAGGGCAAGTCTTCAAGTATCAGGAAAAATAAATATAAATGTTTGGAAAGATATGAATGTCGTTTTAATGTCAAATTAGATTAGATTAGCTTCGGTGACAAGACAAAGCGCGGCGTTGAGTTCCGTCACTTCGCTTAACTTGCAATGTCCATGACTTGGGCGGAAAGAGGAGAACCAAGTGTCTTGATACTAATTTATATGTATTTACCCTATTATGTGGGAAAAAGTGTAAAGCTGAAAATAGTTTTACAGCATTAAATCATTGTACCTACCTATAAAGTTATCTAAGCATTGTGTAACGTTACCACAAGATTCATGGACATAGCGATGACAAATACTAAAATGACAAATACTAAACATAGTTCCTTATCTATAAGGAACTATGTTTAGTATTTGTGGCAGTCCTCTCAACTCTTAGTTCTTACTATAACTTTTATCACTGTTGGTCACGACAGCGACACCGGAGGGAAGATGATAAAAAAGTAAAAAAGGAATTTAAAAAACATATTTTTGACCAGTCTGCCTTTGCTTTATCAATCTTTCGTAAGATTTTGGGCATCTATTGGACAAGTCTGACTTTTATACCCAAAATTATTGCCATTGAATATATCATATAATTAAATAATTTTGTATTTCAACAAAGAAATTGATCTTAAAACCTTCAACTTTACTCACTAACTATTTAACCATAAAAATAATAATAAAACTTCATCAGTACAAAAGAACAAAAACATTAAACATATTCAAGAATTTTTCTTCAAACTAGCACAAGTGATATTTTATAAAATTTCTACAGTAAGTCCGTTTCAGTCATCTGCAGAATAAAAGAAGCGCTATGTGATTTATATGCCAATATCAAACGATCGGTTGCAGTAAAAACTAAATTTGCAACTCGCTATCTAAGCTCTTGCGTTTTTCATACATTTTGCTCTATAAAATCGTTCATAATTTATATATGTGAGTTGTATATAATATTTAATGTATGTCATCGAACGTATTGGTTATAGGCTCAAAGGGCACTCGGGGGAAAGATTGTATTAAATTTCGCTCAGTGTTGGTTAGAATTATATGAGGTTGCATATTTTTTGAACAGGAATCACAAGGTGTCATGTATCAGAAAATTGTCATTTAAACTATAATAAGGATCGCATATAGCCAGGGAATAGAAAGAATGATTTGGTAAGAAGTACGAGTATATCAAGGCTATCAATTATTGTTTTCAATCGATTTGCTCGTGCGTTTTTTGTGTGCGTATGTAATTAGAGCCAGGAATATATTTTTCTAAAAGGGTGTGAAACAATTCAAAATAATATATATATCGTAATTTAAAAAGAAATACTTGTTACAAACATAAATAATAATGTGGTTATTATTATTTTTCCTAAATAGATCTTAATTTAAAATAAAAGATGCTCAAATATGTCACAACTATAAGTCTACTTATATAAAAACTAAAAAAATAGAACTCACTATAGAGCATGTTGCATAAACTACTAGGGAGAGACAAACTTTGGAGAGTGTATTATTTCAACTGGGAACACCCCCTCTTAAGTCAGGCTTATACTTTGAGACAGTTTTCAACTAAATTGTTTCAGATATTATGAACTATAAGACTATGTGTTTAAGCTTCATTTTACAAAAACCTTGTGAAAGCTGCTTCTATACAAGCAGTGTTAATTCATTACTATAGTACTTCCTGCAATATTTTTAAAGTATAGACATTAAAGCCATCAATAATAGTGGATAATTGTAAACGAAAGTTTATGGTTTTAGACTTAAATTATAAGATTTATTTAATATTTTAGTATTAATTTGGGCACTCAACACCTTCGTTATAATAAAATCAACTTTTATATGTATTATAACTCAGCCTAACTATGCTGTGACCTTGATGATGAACCTTTATTTTTATCCTGAATTCATAAATAATAGTTTCCATATATTCCGGCGTTTGAGAGCTAAATTAATATTTTTAAACGATCAAAAAAAAACAATCCGTTTTCCGTGTATTTCTGGTATATCGTGCAGAAAAAAAAACCATTTGGGTACTCAAAAGCACAAAAAAACTCACTAACCACTGAGTCGGTACACCTTAGTCAATTAGAAGGCTTATACTAAGATGATAAATCATGCTGACACCATTACACTGGTAGAACAAATAACGCCTTGCTGAGTAAGACAGATAAAGGCAGGCCTGCAAAATTATATTTTATATAGAAAATTAGATCCTATTTCCTACAACTTAAGGCTCTTTTTGAAAATATAGAGACGCAAATGAGCACAAAAGGTAACAATTAAGTTAGGTTTCGGTATGGAGTAAATAGAGTATTATTCATTACAAAATGAATGTTGTTTTGTATTCGCTTGCGTAGAATTCAATTAGCGATGTTATTTTTGAATAGTATATACGTGTTTATATTGTAAAGGTCATAGATTCAAATTGGTAAAATTGGTATAGAAATTACGGTATAAGTAACCACTAGTTCACTAGAGTCACATTCATTTACGCAGTATTAATGGTCTGAACCCAATATTTATATATAATTGTCTAGTGTAAATACTTCCTAGTAGAGACGTGTAAAGTAATTATCGTAAAAAAAAGCTTTTTATATACATATGTATGTTACTGTAAAATCTCGAATTATTGTTACAAATTTTAAGATTTACCATTTTTAATAGTTAAAATCCGTGATGTTCTTTGATCATTATGGATTTTAATTAGAAAATTTTCTTTTGGAATAGCTTATTTTTAAATAGGTTTTACTCCTTAAAAAACCTTTTAATTACTGATTAGAGTAGGTAAAGTGAAAATGTTCGGATTTTTACCACCAAAGTTGGTATATCCTAAGATATACTTGGAAAAGGATTACCGTAGTTCGGGCTTTTATAGTAACATAAACATACATAAGGTATGACGAAAATGATAAAGTAAAATCGTATCCTCTATATTAATAGCCTAAAGCTCTAGGCCCAAGTACACCAGGACTTTGAGGCTTTTGACAACAGTAAGCTTAATAAAGTCATCAGCAAAGTCTACTTGAATTAAGTACTCAAATGTGAAGTGTTTTGAAATTGATAACTTGAACTTAACCCAATTAAAATTCGATTCTTGAAGGTTTGATATTGAATACAAATTGAAACATAACAAAGAGTTGATGTATAATGGTAATTGGATGGTTTTGGCTTATTTAGGTAAAAAGAAAATGCCGAAGCAAGTTTCTAGATTTTTGTGTTTTCAGTCACTAATGCGGCTCGATAAAGTATTGCATTATAACACAGTGACCTAAATTTTCAATATATTATGTCATTGGGCATGTCGAGTGGATGAGTGATGAAAGAATCATAAGAAAGAAATATGAAGTAAAGGTGTGCAGTATGAGCGTTACGAGGAGACCTCGGTTGAACTTCGAGAACATAGTATCATACTGGAGGTAGTGAAAAACATGAAAGGTCCCCCTTGAAAGGCGTGTATGAAGAGGTTAGTGTCAGCTACATTCTCTCTGACTACCTGACTATATAAATATGTTCAATACAAATAATCAATTAGTTGAGTATGGAGTGTTTTCGCACTCCTTAACCTGCTATATGCAGGAAGAAATACGTTTAGTAAAATATAAGATGTTACAAGAATTACAAAAAAAAATTGTAATGTAATCCTTTACGGATACCAGCCCGATTGGGGACTCAAACGTGCTTATGTGGGACTCCGGACAGGCAATGCAGGCTGTCTGTATACCCACTAAAATCTCACGGTGATCCTCCTCCTGGACTGCCACTATTCGAGCCACGAGAACCCCAATCTCCCCCCCACTCCCCTTAACCCCGGCGGAAGTTGTTACAACCATGTTTCAACTTCGATATGGCAAAATGTGAACGTGTACCTTTCTGTGTGAACTGTCCGAAGTTTATAAGCAGTTTCTAAATGGCGTGGTGTCAAATCGTACGAGTACTGAAATGTTATTTACACACTTAGGAATTTGTATAACATTTTTAGAAAACGTATAACAATTTGAACATAGCTGGAATGAGGGCCAAAAGGCGTTGCATTGAATCCCGCATTTAAATTATATTACCCGTACTATTTATAGATATATTGCACAACAATATTAATCAATTTTGTAAATTAAAAAAAAAGATTAAATTAATAAAAAAATCTATTGATAGATTTAAAAAATATACCTTTCTTTTCCACAGCTTTGAGATCCACATTTTTATCTAATTGAATAAGTTACTTATCATTTAATTTCTTGTAGTATTAAATAACAATGAATAATATTAATGCTCTTAATAGTATTTAAATTGTATCATTACGTATTGTTATTCACTCCATGTTTTGTGAATAAGTGGAAATTTGATTGTTATATATTTATGTGCTAATTATATTGTACTATGACAAAGGGTCATGCCCAATGTTTATATAATAAAAAAAATCGATTCCCCGAGTAAGAATCGAACCTACAACCATGGTGCTTACACTGTTCTTATCATACTGATATCCTAAAAGTAAAATCAGTCTTGCATACTTCTATCTAGCATACTAGTTTAAAGCATGTTAGTCCAAAGTACAGTACTACTGTATCAAATAGATACCTACAATAATTGTCTTATCGATATTAATCAATCTAACATATTGTTAATTAAATACACAAACGGTATGCAATGCAGAATTCTAGGTTATATTAGATCTACATATAGATTGGTCTTAATATAATCGTCTTATATTAGACTAGTTGTAGTCCACAGCTTTAGTTGCGTGGACTAAAAAACGCAAAATCCTTTTTTTTCCGTTCCCATTGGAATTTCGAGAAATCCTTTCGTAATTATACTTCCCAAAAATACATTAATGCCAATACAAAAATACATGCCAAATCATAACTTTTTCCAGTAATGTCCAGTATTTTCGGGTATGCATTGTCTGCCAGTCACTCAGTCTCTAACGGTAGGAAGTTTATATACAGAGATTAGTTGTCGCTTGTAAATTGGTTTGCGTGGACTTTATGACACTTGTTATTTTATTTTATTTTTTACTTTACGGGTAGGATATTTGACGTAGTCCAAAATTGGAAAAATTTTGTTTTTGAGTGTAGGAGGGCACTAAGAAAGGATTTTGAAAAATCCTTTCTTAGTGCTCTCCTACACTCCTCAAAACTAATAGTCCCACCCTCATGACTAGTAGTTTCACCTGTGTCTATCAGTACTCAGTTACTAACGGGAGATTTTTATATACATACTAGCGACCAGCTTGCGACTTCACCTGCGTTATTCACACTAATAAAGTTATTAGTTTTTTCGATTCTCACTTAACTCACAATATTTGTTTAAATTTATAATTTAATTGGTTGTAGCTTTTTTTATTTATGAACCTGAATTAAGTTTTGAGATCTATTATATTTGTAAATGCCCCCAATGATTTTTTTTTCATATATCTTCCATGTACATACAGCGAACAGTAATTTTTTTATTATATAAATAGATATTGATGACGAATCCTCATTATATGCACCATATCAGTAGGCTCGATCACCGCTTACAAAAAATTGGTGACTGAGTCCTGTTACTCTAAACGTTATATCTTTTAACTTATGGAATTAAGAACGGAGTCTTAACTCTCTTGGAAGCTTTGGGATGAATAGGCACTATATGTATCTTTGGTCAAAATGAAATTAATCGCCAGCACGCTGAGCTCGGTCAGTAAAATTGCCATTCCCATCCTCGTCACCACTGTTAAGTCGCAAGAGTAAAACAACATGTAGCTTGAAACGCTCTGATTTAATTATGCCTGTGGGCAAGATTATGTATTTCAGTATCGGTATCGTATATTGAGGGTTCTATATATAGCACTTTCTACGTCCCCTCTTCCTTTTATGCGGCAGATGTAGATGCAAAATAAAGTACAAATAAAGATGCGGAACAAAACTAAAACAAACATAGTGACTTTAAGTAACGATTTAAAATTAAATAAAATATAAAGGTAATAAACTACGATCCTAATATTATAAATGCGAAAGTAACTGTATTCCGTGAAGACATCACGGCGAAACCACAGAACTGATTGTGATTAAATTTTATACAGAGATACTTGAGGGTCCTCGAATGAATATATGCTAGACATTTTCTCTTTTGACTTTTAGTTTTTCCAGGCATTTCATTGTTTTACCAAAACGCCGCCGAAGCTATAGTTTATGCGGGCAAAGTCACGTGCGGGTCACTAGTGTTTATATATGAAATATACACAAATATCTTCAAACACACACAAAATAACAAAATATGTACTTAATAATATATGTGTACTTTAAAGGCTTTTTAAATATGTATAAGTCTTAAATTGCTACCACATACAACGCACTGTAAAGCGTTTTGGCGTTGTTAAGACCATTTTCCCAGAAATATTGCATTTTAAGTAATATCAAACATTTACTCATCAAGCACGTCAAATCACCTGTAATTTATTATTACAAAGAATTATAAATTATATTGAGCTAAGACGAAGTGTGGCGTTGGGGTTGTACCACTCTACACGTGTTGTGTTCTATCTCGAAATTAGGAGAAAAGTGGAGAATGGAGTTATTATATGCCTAAATGCATGAGAAGTGATGAGACTATCGTTTAGATACCATTTTGCAGCAGTTAAAAAGTTTGTGTAGACGCTAAGGTTGCAGGTTACCTTCATCGCTTTAAATACTTAAAAAAATATTTTTGTTTTCGATTAACTACCTAATATATCAATACTTTCTTCGTTTATTTAAATGTGGGGAATGCGTCAGTATTAAAACAAAGATATTAATAATGTCGTAAAATGTTTTTAACATTTTATATATAGGAAACATCGATGGTGTTTATTTTGGAAATATCTATACCAAAATCAGCTTTACAATTTTTCGGCCATAGCGGCAGATTAGAGAGCGAGCGTAGTGTCAAGACAATTCGTTCTATAGTTTTCGCCGGAAGTCGAGATATAACTTGTTGAGTGGAGGAGCTCCACGTTACGTTTTGCCTTGTCACCAGAACGAAGAAATGAAAATAATTTAATATAATCATTCGCCCGGAGAACAGTGTTTTGACACTAGGTTCTCTCAGACTATCCAGATTTGCGGAAAAAAGTATAAAGCTGCATATACCACTTCAACACAAAACAAGCATAAATCTGTAAAAACTAACTAATTTTATGGTTTTTAATGTAAATTCCTTACAATTTTATGGAACGAAATTTCAGATTCAGATTTATCTTAAATAAAATTTTAATAAAGAATTTTCATTAAAACTTCGCGTGATTCCAACGTTTCCTTCCGGCGTAGTTCCGCCGTGACGAAACAGATTGAAAAAATTATGCTCATATCGTATCGTATTTCGTATTCTAAAATTATATTTTCAGCACTGTACTTTTCCGAATTTTAATTTAGCAATTAGCAATATATTAAAATGTACTACTAATCAATTATTAAATTGTCAATCACCATAAAAAAAAAAAAGATACAAATAATAACACAAACTAAAGGAAAAAAAAACTATTCTATATGAAATCACGGGTAGGATATATAATAGTAGTCCCACACATTGGCAAAATATGTACTTACTCTAACGTAAGTATTACGTTTGACAAATCGCCAATAGTCTCTATAAAATACTGAGATTAGCCGAAAGCACGCAACCGCAGTTTGTCAATTTGAAGAAATGTCATTAAATAACAGCGCGTGTTAAACCCTTGATGTTAAAGAATAAAAAATATTGATATAGACTTGTGTTACTAACAGACTGACAGATAACGCAGAGGTGAATCCTCTGGGCGTTGAAAACTAAAAGAAAAAGAAAGAATTGGGAAATAATGGAATTTTATGTTTTATAATTCATGCAAACAAAGTTTATTATAATTCAAAAATTGAGCTAAGTTAATGTACAATGCCTTTATAAATTAAAAAAATCTTTAACAAAAGACCTAATGGATTAGAAGAAAAAAAATCTTACGCTTTTAATCTTTTTTTGGGGAATTTTTCCACATTTTCGGAAGTAACGTATGCGGTTTGTGTATTAATTTTTCAGTTCGAAACGTGAATTCCAACCGAAAATACTGCATTCGATACCGAAATTGTTGGTATATGAAATATGGAATAAATTTTATTAGACGTTGGAACAGTTTAAGTACTACACAATTCTGAATATGCCACAGTTCATGATGCAGGAGAGAATCTAGTGAGCGACCACTTCGTTTTTCATTTTTCGTCAATCAAAAATGTTTCTTGTTAAATTGTCAAATAGTTTTATTCAAAATAAGAAGTTACATGCTTCATTTTTTAAACGTCAAATAATTTACCATCTGTTCACTGAAGTTCCTCAGACCTGAACAGAACAGTCGCAAGAAACTCTGCGGGACTTCTACGTCTTTTTGTTTTGAAAATAAAAATGAACCTTAGCAACACGTTTTCATTTAAAAAAATATGAACTTTATATAATATTGTTTAATATATCAAGAAAAAACTTTATCTTACTAGAACAGAGAAACGTAAATCATTTAAATTAAATTGTACACCAAATGGGGATTGAACCAACAGTCACATGCTACCACTTTATCAGGCTATCCTGCCTTAAAAGAGTAAAATAAACAGCTTTTGTCACTCATCTCAATTATTTAGTCTCAGTAACGTCGTAAACAAAACAGCAGTCTCCATTTACAACTAAATTGTACGTAGCGAACATTTCCGTGCAGTATTTTGTGTAGACAATTAGTTGGATGGCAGATTCCATTTCAATGGCTCTCATTAGTCGCTTTTTTCTTTATTTTGAAATCAAGGATGTAATTACTCGTTAGAAGGCATAGGCAGAAAAGGCTTTAGACTTGAATTTTGTACAAAGATCCTTTGGTTCATTGAAATTTGGATTGAATGTATCTCAGTTTGATTTATATTTCAGCTTATTTTTGGTGTTTGCTTTGGGGTGGTGAAAATTTTCTTTTTAAAAGTGCTCATTTAGGCTAAGCAATGTGGCATTTTTTGTTTAATATCAATTTGAAGGGCAATTGTTTTTTAAGCTAATTTGAATAAATTGTTTTTTTTTTCTATTTCATTTATGTTATTCTTTTCATGAGTTATCTATGATTAACTTTCGTAAACATCCTTTATCGGTATTTTGTTATACAACACTTTATTTCCTTTCTTTTTCTTTACCATCAAGTACATTTATATTGTCTACCTTCAAGTGTCTTCTTCTGCAAGTAAAAATAATACACAGCAATTTTTATTATTAAATAGCTAATTGCTAAATGGACGTCTTCTGTCTTCTTGGATGAAAAAAAACGCCTACGCCTTATATCGACATAAATTTGACAGCCATTATTGTTAAATTAATATTCAGCTTCACGCTTTTTCTCGCATAGCAGGGCAGTCAGAATCAACCTAGATACTACGCTTTCCGCTTTCTGCCCGATAACAAGACATCGTTTCTCAAGAAGCCACTCAAGTGACGGGTTTGAAAATATCTTAAATGTGAAAATGGTTTTAGATTTTGTCTCATAAATATTATTTTAAAAGTCATCGTTGCACAGTAGGAAGTACGACTCTAAACACTATGGCTGTGGGCTCAGTTGTCACTCAAAAGAAAGCTATATCGGAAGCTTTATATTTAAATTATTTTCATTTCCCTACACTAGTAATACAAAGCTCGTCCTTGAGTTCTGGCTCAAATCGGAATGTATGACGCTGGATTCTCTCTACATAACAATTAGAGTGGAAAAAGCGTGCTTAAAGTCACTACAACGAAATATTTCTTGCAAAAACTAAAAAAGGACCCATTTTCATTCGATTCAGGCCAATAATAGTACCAATAAATATTACCAAAGCCTAAGTACTATCGATATTTCAATTATATCGCAGAAACTGCTTATGGATTCGATTTAAGAGAACACTTGTCCCTGTCATGGGTGACATTTAATACGATTGGTTGAGGTGTTCAAACATTCTAGAGGAAACAAATTAATAAGGAAGTTATATATAGATTTTATTATGAGGTATTGATATGGAAAATGAATTAATCCGAGCCGGAGATCTTCTCAGCAGAACTGGCTTCCGAGCTAATGGTAGCTTCCAGTAGGACTGACTACACTAACTTTTGATGTTAATTGGCGTTTCGGAAGCCTATTTGAATAAGGATATTTCGATTTGATTTGATAGAGCACATAAAAATCGCAGTCGGATACTGCCAACTGCGTCACAATGGCTTCCAGTAGACAAATATTTGATGTAAGTAATATAAAATATTACCTTCTCAAACTAAATCAGTTTTTTCTTTAAAGAGAGACCAGAAGTCAAACAGATCAAGAAAACACTAACGAGGTCAAATTGAAACTAGCGTAGATACTTTTTGGTGCCAAAGTTTTTTATCTCTTAGCTTCTATTAATCTAGAAGATCTGCGTCTTCGAAGAAATAAGAGGAATCTTTCTATTCGAATTAAATCCAATCTATACTGTAAAATTACTATGGGCTAATTTTATTATTAAATAATATTGTTTGAATTATTAAGAAAAATAAATTACTTTTCTCCACTAACCATCATTTTTTAGAAAGGTTGGATCAGATCAGGGAATGAATTGGCAATATGTTTGTCACTTTGTACAAAAGTTTATCTTAAATACATTAGTGTGTACAATATTTATTTGATTGATTCAATTTAATTGATAATTCTAATGTATAATTATTGTTATAGTCAAAATATTGGCAGGTGTTTCTTTTTTTCATATAAAATTTAGGTTTATTTATTTATGTTCTTCCATAGTTGACAAATCGTTTAGATAAAATCGCAAAATATTTGAGGAAGCGTAAAGTACATAAAATGGGAATTCTGATGTTTAAAGGTTAAGAGATTGCTTGTGAGGTCAAGTCAACTTCGGATTAGCCCGATATGATAAATTGTCATATTAATTTATTTTTATATTAATAAGTATTTGTAGACTGCAACCTTGATTGTATTGACTTATAAACAGCCGTTTCGATTGTTAAATAAAAAACCACTCTGTACGCTCACCAAGGAATTTTTTTACAGCTCCACGCTTCCTCTGCTCTGTACCAGGGTATTCAGAGAGAACATTGTCAATCAGTCAGTCACTAAGTAACGAAATCGTTAGGTATATATATAAATTATATATTTTTTAAATAAACGCTTGCGAATTAGGAAGTACGGTATTGTAAGTAAGCTTTTTTATTTCGTCGACTTTGACAAACTGCGCTTTGTATTGGTACACGCTGTTAATTGAAGTAAAACCTCGAGCGATTTCCTCTTTACAGATTTTTAAATATAATAAACAGTATAAAGGAATATGTTTGGAAAAAAAATTAAAATGCATAATTTGGCGTTTTATATACATTTCTTTTCATTTTAAGTAATATTCGCTAATAGGAGACTTACTTTAACACAAACTTGTCTTTGGGTACTATGACTTTTTTTTCTCATTTGTAAAGAGTTTTCACACACTTACGAAATTGTAAAACATTTTTAACAGCGGGATTCGAATCCATGGCGGAACGTATTTGAATTTGCGCTTTTCAAGATGCGCGGGTTTACATCCCGCTGCGTTCAAAAATACTTTAGCAAATTTATATTTATTTCACTATTATATTATTGCGGCGCAGTGACAGTGTCTGTCCGTAGTCACGATAGTTGTGGGGTTGACTTCTGCCACTCATCGATTTTGTGGAAAGTGGAGAACGGAATGTTTTGACACTATGTTAACTCTGATGAAAAGATGAAATTCACTTTTTATTTATTTTCGAACTTTATACCAAATAAAGCATGTCATGACTGCAGCTATAGAAAAATGACCACTGGAGTGTATGTAATGCCTGCTATATGAATATACTATACATCAGAATATTTACTCAAACAAAACCTTTTTACAACAAAGGGTTCATTAAAATTATTATAATTTTGTAATAAAAGCTCAATATTGCATTACTTAGGGTGCGCCTCATTAAGAGAAATGTAATGGCGCGCTATCATTTCTAACAACAGCTAGAAATTATAACGAAGTGAATGTTACTATACGTTTTTAAATGGGCAATTAAAACTTTATCATGTTGTAGTTTGATGTAAATTCTGCATCGTATATGTGAAAGTTGTGGGTTCGATTCCCACTTTGCTGCCAAGAAAATACGGCGTTGAGTTCCAATAAGGGCTCAGGTGGAAAGTAGACGACGGAGTATCTTTACAATAGGTTCTTTTCTTTGCCCTGCTTTGCTTGGAAAAGAGTAAAGCTGAAAAAATTTAAACTTTGTATACGTATATAGAAATTTGCTTGTAGCTTAATTCCCCGCATACTTCACACATATAAATTTACTTTTTTTTTTAGTTTAGTAACCTATAGTTAAGACTTTCCGTTCTCTACTTGATCCCAAAGTTTACATGAAAGTGAAAATTTCAAAATGATTTTTAAATATTTTTGATATTGAAAACATTTAAAAAAATGTTTTTCAATTACATAAGTGTGTAAATAACACTTAAAATAATATAAAACATATTTGTTAATATTTTTATATTGTATTATTTTATTTACACAGCAGAGAACCTGGTTAACAAGACACACTGGTTTTAGCTTTCCAACCAAATTCGAGACATTATGTCTAAAGTGGCGGAACTAAACCCCGCGCATTGTTTGACCAGAACGAAGAAATAAAACTAATTTAAATATAATCATTCACGTTTACAGTAACACGCTGTATCAAAAGTGGACGAACAACGGATTGTCCTGAGACTAGTGTCTTGCCAACCCAATGCAAGCAAAAGCGTGAAATTATACATTAGATTAATCACGAACAGAAATAACGAAAAAATTGGAAAAATTTAGATGGTACACTACTAATAGATGAGTAATAGTACACTACTAATAAAATTAAATATGACTCCCGCCACGCTAAATCTTGGGTCCAATTATAGATAACAACCATCCACGTGACCCTATTACTATGTAAAAAATTAGTTCACAAGCATATTTAAATTTTATACTACTCTCTGTAGTATGAAATTTGGCACTATTAATTTTTTTATGGAGAAAAAGGACAGAAAGCAAATTGTTTTTATAATAATGCATTATAAATATATTAAATTAATAAAATAAACCATGGTTACGCAGTAGAATAGCGACTTCCTGCAAAACACGATAGGTTTTGGGTCCGATCCTCAGTTGGGAGATGATCGTATTTGAATTATTTTCATTTTTCTCCACTCTGATCACAAGACAAAGTGGCCGCACTTGTTTCGCCACCACGAATTGTTTCGAATTCTGGCGGAAAGTGGAGAACGGAGTGACCTCATACTAGATTCTCTCTGACTACCCTGCTGTTCGGTAAAAAGCGTGAAATTGAAAGAAAAAAAATATTTTCCTTCATAGCTAACACTCCACAAAACTATCACTGAAGTCGGATAATGCCCAAGTTGTACACTTAAATACGGTCATTTTGTTTGTTAAAATATTCCTCAAATGTAACAATCAAAGTGATTCGATTCTCTTTATCACTCCACTCCATTTTAATATCACAAAATACTTTACAATATATATTGGCGCGAAAATAAGAAAACACAATGAACAATCATATAAAAACAACAGATTCCAAATTCAATAGTAAAATTGTGTTTAATATAAATTATAACAGTATTTATGGCCAGACTAAGTATAACAAACCAAGTTTTATCAAAATCCGTCTAGTAGTTTTTGTGTGAAAAATGGTAGTAGTTTTTTTACGAGGTTTACACTTTAATTATCCTTTATCTACGAATAAATAAACCTAATTTCATATTTATATGTAAAATAGATTTTGACTTTTAAAATATAAAAAAAAACTTTAAATTATACTTGTAATATTACACAAGGCTGCCCCGTCACATGTAGAACTTTGCTCGACACGCATCTGTCTAGATAAAGGGCAGAAATTATTGACATGCTGTTTATCTTGAAAGAGATATATAACCGTAAAAACCATTCTCAACAAGCAATAACTAATTCAATTTAATTGACTTGAGTTATTAAAAAAAATGGATGCGATAAAATAAACCATTTCGCAGCGTCATTATCGCAAACGATGCGGGTTCTTTCATATAAATGAAATGGTAAAAGATAAGTAAATTATTACCAATTTTATTTAGTTCAGTGTAGCCGTGCTGTTTGTTATAATGCAGTTGTCGATTTGTGTTGTTATTTCTCTATTGAGTTATGGAAAATGTATTGAAAATGACAGTAAGATATTTAAGCCTTACAAGTGTTTTACACACTTATGAAATTGAAAAATATTTTTAGAACGCATGGCAAACGATTGTTCGTAGAATAATTTTTGAATAGCAGAAATTTGTAAAAATCTCTCGATAGAGATGCTAACAAAAAAGATAAGTTGTAATAAGCGTAAAGAATTTCGACGTAGCCGTGTGTAGAACGCATGGCTTATTGGTCGGAGCGCTTGGACGGCTTTCAAGAGGCGCGGGTTCAGATTTTTATACGTTTTCTAAAAACGTTTTCTTTTTTTATCGTTTTATTTTAAATAGTCATATATTTTTCGGTAGGGGAAGCTTTTGATTGTATACGTGGTAGTTGTGACCAAGATGCCCGCTCATTGGAATGATAATATTAAAAAATACTGTCATTTCCTCCATCTGGTAGAACAAAGGGCGGTGTTGAGTGCCGCACATGCAATGTTTCTATAAAAACGCAGATGAAAAAAAAAGGGCATGCTAGCGAGCGTGTTACAAAAAAGTTATCTATGACTATAAGCGGATGAAATTTAGAAATAACCATGCTTTTTCAGTTTCACGCTTTTTTACGCATAGCTGACAATCCAGTCAGAGTTCTCTCTGTCAGTCTTAGTGTCAAGAAACTCCGTTCTCCGCTTTCCGCCCGAATTTAAAACATTGCGTGTTAAGTTGCGGATATCAACGCCGCGATTTGAATTGAAAATATATATATATGGCACTGTATTTGGCTAAAAAATGATCATATAATAGTTTCAAATGCATTGACAGTTACTGTAAACCAGCAACATATAAATTAACTTTAATTTTTTCACAGAACCCAAAGTTTTCTGGCTACGAATTACAATGTACTCCACCTATATGTCACCTGTGTAATGGAACAAGATTGTCCATTAGATCGACTCACACAAACGAAAAAGGATTGTGTCCTCAGAAAAATGGGGTCGAA